>JAGFPH010003421.1:0-26437 GCA_018207615.1 Philaenus spumarius | reverse complement strand
ATAGGGGTTATTACTAAATTTCAGACCTTAGCAGCACGTAACAAAATGTAAAACTGGTTTATTTTTTTATATGTATCTTGTAAGAAATAAATGTACAAAATTTCAGCTTTCTATACTTTAAAAAAGTATAACAATACTTTCAACCCTTACAGGCCAAATATTTGAAAATGCTTTCTTAGTGGACCTCTAGCCCGTATGAAAAATGAGTTTACCAAATTTAACGTTCCTAAGAGTTAGGGTTTTTGAGATATATAACAAACAGTATTTATAGTTTTTTTGGGTTGTTTTAACCCTTACAGGCCAAATATTTTAAAATCCTTTCTTATTGCATCTCTATATGACAAATACGTGTACCAAATTTCACGTTTGAGATTAATAATAAACAATATTGTTTTGTTTTGGGGGTCGTTTCATTTAATATTTATAATTTTAGCGGTTGTTACTAAATTTTCACCCCTTAGCAGAACCTGACAAAATGTAAAACTGGTTTATTTATTGTAAGAAATAAATGTGCAAAATTTCAACTCTCTAGCTTTAAGGAAAGTATAAAAATGTATATTTATGGTTTTTAGGGGTTGTTATCACGTTTTTACCCCTTAGCAGCACGTAACAAAATGTAAAACTGGTTTATTTTTTATATGTATCTTTTAAGAAATGAAAAGATTACAAAATTTCAGCTTTCTGGCTTTAAGTAAAGTATAACAAAAAATATTTATTGTTTTAGGGTTTTTTTCAACCCTTACAAGTCAAATATTTTAAAATCCTTCCTTAGTGTGCCTCTATTCCCTATGACAAATGCGTGTATCAAATTTCACGTTTCTAGGAGGTAGGGTTTTTAAGATATATAACACACAATATTTATTGTTTTAGG
The DNA here is from genome assembly GCA_018207615.1 of Philaenus spumarius. Lineage (NCBI taxonomy): Eukaryota > Metazoa > Arthropoda > Insecta > Hemiptera > Aphrophoridae > Philaenus > Philaenus spumarius. Next base: position 25,566 of record JAGFPH010003421.1, on the reverse strand, counting down.
GTTTGTTTCAACCCTTACAGGACAAATATTTTAAAATCATTTCTTAGTTCGCATTTTGCCTCTATGGCAAATACATGTACCAAATTTCACGTTCCTAGGAGGTAAGGTTTTTTAGATATATAACAAACTAAACTTATTGTTTTAGGGGTTGTTTCAACCCTTACAGGCCAAACATTTTTAAATCCTTTCTTATTTTGCCTCTAGTTGCCTATGAGCAATCTGTGTACTTAATTTCAAGTTCCTAGGTGGTATGGTTTTTGAGAAACTGTTATTAGTCAAAACTACCCCTAAACTCCAAAAACTACTGGGTATTGTTGACAACTACCAAGAAAATCATTTTTCCTTTTTTTTCAATATCTTTATTATCCTTTGAGCTACAGACAAAAAAAAAAAAACATTGTGTTTGTCATTAAAAAAGTAAACTTTTTTGTCTCTTGTAATTTGTTATAAAGTTAGCGGTTTTTGAGATATTTGACATTACAAATTATAAACGGCCGCCATTTTTAAAACATTTAAAATAATGTTCTAATTTTTCGTACAGTGATAAGAGGCTACGCAACAAATAGGTGTACAAAGTTTGAACTCAATAACTTTTCTACTTCCAAAAATATTAAGTATTTTGTAAAAAAAAACCAGACAGACAGACAGACGAAAAAATAAGCCCCGTAGTTTGTCCTTTAAATGTTTATATTTAAAGGACAAACCCAATTTTTTTGTAATTTCTACAATTTTTTTATTGAATCTTGCCGGTCAAGGTTTCGCCCGTGACGGCATTGACGAGGCAGTTTTACAGACTGGGCGAAACCTTGGTCGGCAAGATTCAATAAAAAAATTGTAGAAATTACAGAAAAATTGTGTTTGTCCTTTAATTATAATGGAATTCTACCAAGTACCTTCGGTCGTCACTATCAACCATGTTTATATTGTGAAATATGTTTGTCTCGATTCCAGGGACATATCCACAAAAGGGAGTCTACAGATATAGATATGGACTTCTTATATGGAGAAATTGAATAACAAACACAAAATTGTAATTCTTAAAAAACATTTTAAGTATTAACAAACTCAGATACATTAGAACTTTGCAAGCCACTGTTTGTTGAAACTGGAATGTTAACCATTACTAAATTATATATTTTTTATGTTGTAATGGATGTAAAGAACAATTTACATAATGTATCAAATAAGAGGACTAATTCATGATTATAATGATTGATTTTATCGTGCGCTTGAACAACCAAGACATAGACAGAATAAATTCAAGAATTATCATGTAGCTTTAGGAATCAAACTGTTCCCACTTTTCAAAGCTTGTCAAATAATGATTTATATCATACTTTTTATGGTTGGCTGAAAGAGCACCCATTTTATAAGTTGGGTGAACATTTAAATTGTTAAATCAATATTGAGTAAATCTAGCTCTTCAGTCGTGTTAGTTATAAGATTTAATTACTAATTGAATACTTATGCTGAAGGACCAAATGATCTCTTCTGTTCTTATTAAAACACAACACGAATTATTCAGTGGAACTGAAAAACAAACACTTCTACAAAATTGTCTGTACGGTACTAATAATATTAAGAGGTAAAATTTGTTGTTTTTTGTTTGTAAGGGGTAACCTCTTTAACTACTGAACCGATTGAAAAAATAGTTTCAGTAATAAAAACCAGTATTCCTGAGTAACTTAGGCTATAATTCATTTTGATAAAAACATTTTTTATTTCAATATTTGTAAATTTAGTCGGAAAAATCTTAGGTTAGGCCTAGACTGATGAACCAATACATGTATTTACTGTTATTATCAACCAATTGAAAAAATAACAGATAAACAGATATTTCTGCTCTAATATTTCCATTAACAGCTGATTTCAAACTTTGAAGCAATTATTTAAATTTCTAATTTTTAGGTTAGGTTTTTATTAAAGTGTAGTCCTGTGCCTTGCTGGTTCTTTTAACCTTTGTTATAACTGCTGTTATAAAATATACGAAATAATTTGATTTGGACATTTAACATTATTTACCATCTTAGCTTTGGGGTTATTATTAATCCTACACCTTTATTATACAGAAAACATAAATTGATTATGTGTATAGGAGGTCCCAACGGGGTTGGCGTAAGGAGCACGCAGGGGTTCCCTTGTATATAATATTGTGTATTACATTTACTTATTACATTTACATTTAATACCTTCTGAGTTATGGGACATCCTGTATAACAGCACTTACAGCTCCTGTTGTACGTTCCATTCAGATTTAACAAGAGTTAATATGTTACTTCAAATATTGGTTTCCCTTTGATGATAGAACTACCAAACATTGACTCTATATTAAATGTATTCCATCTACTATAGTATAGATTATTACAGAGATATGATTGGTTATTTGTTGCTGATAAAGGCCTTCATAGCAATATGTACAGCCAGAGTAATAACATCAAAGTGGTCCATTACTTACATATCATCCTTAGGCAATGCTTTAGTTAAATTATATAGTGATCTAGATAAGCATCTCACAATGTCTAATCTGAATAGTTTGCTTTGCATAGATCTGTAAACTTGTACAGTCTGTTAAGTAATATGAAATCCAGCAACATAACAAACTTTTGTATGTGTATGTGCGTGTGTAAAATTACTATATTTGTCTTTGTAAAAAGTGTAATAGTTTCAAAGTAGGTGTAAAACGATAACATATTATATATTATTCCTAAAAAACTTCTTTTTTTGTGTGGCAACGCCATATCTTTCTTAATTTTTCTTAAAAATTAATGAATATAACATAACTTTAAAGCTTTTGTTCCCCGCTTCACGAAAAATAGACAAATAGCTTGAAATTTATTTTTTGTTAACAAATTTATTAAAAAGACTTCCACATGAAAGTTCATATGATTCCTAATGAAAGGAGCCATCTATTAACCAGTTTAACTAAAATTACAGCTGTTAGATTGTTTACATTCTATACGCAAGTGTAATCTATCTCGCAAATCAATCAAACTAAATCAATCTAAAGCTTTATAAATAGTTATAAATTGTTATTCATAAACCAACGTAAATAAATAAATGTAGCTTACAGCGCCCCTTGAGACCTATTGTTCGAGAGAAGTCTTGTGTCGCTTGCACCACAGTCGTATCCGGCACGACACTAATACGTAATAAAGTTAGTAAGGTTTGACTTCAGTCGTACTGGATTATCCTTGCATAACGTATTAGACATTTTAAAAAAAACTCAACTTCTTTTTAGCAACATTTCAACCTTTAAAACCAAGCGAACTAACTTTATACTTTTGTTTCTTTAAGGTATCCCGTAGAATAAATAATGGAAACACTTACTGGGATGAAATTGAACCGTAAATTCAAACACAGCAGCTCAACCCCCACCCCCACCACCCCCGCCCTCACCCCCGACATCGTGGGCACAGGTGGTGATGTTATTGAACTTCTTGTTGTTTAAAGGTGAGTAGATTTTCCGACGTTTTCTTATAACTGCTAAGAGATTTTCCCTTTGCAAAGATTATTAATTGAAAGCATAATCAAAATACAACAATAAAAACCAGTCTATACTGAATTTAGATTAAGCTATTTTATTTTTTTGAGAAAAAGCGTACAGAGTTGACAAAATGTCCGGTTGCTGAACTCAGCAGATTAAAACATACTTCAAGTCCGATATTAAACAAAAATAGGCAGCTAGTAATTAGGTTTTTAGAAAAAGAATTTGTTTTCTTTATTTATTAAAATACTCTTTGAAAAACACCTCGTATTGTTTATTTATGCATTTCCTTATGATAAATTATATTAAACAGTTTTGGCTAGGTTTTTTTTTGTGTTTAACGTCCTGCTGTTTTGCACTTAAGGCTAATGAAGACGGGACCTACAGTTTTACGTGGAATCCGAACCACAGCCAATGATGTCTGTTAAGAAACCATTTAGAAAATTATTCGGGGTCAATGGGAATTGAATTAAACAGTACTCGTCTAGAAAGAGTTAGGAGTTACTTGATACGCAACTAATATTAATTTAATAACAAAAACACGCAGCATGTTTTCACCTCTAAAGATCACTTAGTCGTCAAATATCACTAACAACAACGCAACACATTGCCTGCTAACCACTAACAGTAACCACAACAGGTATACATTGGTTGTGGGGACCGGTGGAAGAAATGCTTCTGAGAACTATGGATCGCCCTTTTATTCAACATTTTTGATCAGTTATAGTTTTCCTGTAACGTACCTAAATCACCGCTCATTTTGTTATTCAAAATTTAACTACGGAAATGAGGGGTTACTGTTTTGAGTAACATTTTCGGATATATCTTGAACACTGTAAAACGTAAAACAAAGATATCCTTTCAAATAATATTCTTCTGGACATAACAATAAATGAAATATAAAAGTATTAGTAAAATATATTTTTAGTTAAGATTGTTTTGTTTTCTAATTACAATGCTTTACAAATGTATCAACTTGCATCCGTCTAGGAGAAACATGTCTGTAAGGGACGCACAGACATATAATTCTATAAAGGTTCTCGTAAAAAACAACTTAATACAATACAGTTTTCAGTTATTTAATTACAAACGCACTGAATGTATAATCAACTCCTATAAAAGCGAGTGTACGTCAGTGCGTACGTACGTGAGTAACATATAATATAACATCTGATTTCACCCATCATCTGTAAACTTAAAAAAAAAACCAACGTAGATTATACTTTGGTTTTATGTCAACTTCAATCATTATAATTTCTTGTGAAGTTGATTTTTTTTAATATGAGTTATATAACTAACTAATGTATGCTATAATAAGTTGTAAGATTATTTTGAGTTTATAAACTGTCTATAAATACAACCGTTTATAATCAATATATTCGTTTATACAAATTTAAAGAAGAGATACCTATTCGTTTAACTCCGGAAACATTCATATCATGCATCTTCTTATAACACATAAACATATTCGATTATTAATTTCTTCACTATAATATTAATAACTTCTAAATCATTTGATCTATGAATATGAAATAAAAAGCTATTAAAATATAATATTTGTATTTTCTTTAAAATATATAGTAACGTATATAAATAAAAAAAATTAACGAATAGGCCTACAGTTTTATAGTCCTTTAATTGTACACATTTACCGAGTTAAAAATCCCCGTCAGCCTAGTTAAGAAGGCCTAGATAAAGTCTGTTGTTTTTAAATGGTATTTTTTTAATGATGTATTTCTGCAGTGTATATAATTAATCTACCTGTTCTTTTTCACGGGGTTTGCTAGTACAGTGCTCTAATAAAACGGTCAGCGCCAATATATCTATAATATGTATGAGATATTCGTATCTTTGCCCCATTTCGTGTATTTAACCCAGTCAGTAATACATAAAACATCAATACATTACCATTACAAAGACAGCATTGCACAACTCCCCTACATAACAGTAAATATTAAAACAGGTGTGGTAATATTCTAGCCTCAACTACCCTTACATGTACCGCAGAGCTTTGTCGTGATTTGTGTAAGTTATATTGATTTTGTCAGCCTGGTTCCTGTACTATGTGTTGGTTAATGGTTACCTATACCAATAACCTAACTAAAATATTTCGTAAGTTTTAAGTTATTTGATGAGTTTAAGTTGGCAACCATGTAAGCCTAAGAGTATTAGAAGGTGTAAACAGGTTTCATTCCACAGACAATTAATTTGGAAAATCATTTTGAAGAGAATTTAGGTATAAAATGATATAGAAATTGTGTACCTAATCTACGGGGTGTCCCACCTAAAATGTTACAATAGCTAAATTTTGAACTATAAATATGACAGAGTACTTTAATAATGAGGAAATTTCCTTCTTTTCAATTAAGTTTAAAAATCCATTTGAAATGTAACACATTTCATGGCGGCCAACTTTTAAATTTATTATGAAACAGCCTGTATTTAATGGGGGTTTCAGGTGTAAAACAATATATTAAGGATGTTTTATGCATGGGTATTTTTATAAATTTTCAGCCGTTTTGCACTTAAAGTTCAGAGAATTAGACGTGTGATAGGCCTACAAATAATATTGACTCAGCGCCTTCGTAAGTTGACCAATTTCCATAATTGTTTGTTGAAACCCTAAAGAATATACATTTAATTTTGGAAACGCTCTAAACCTACGTCAGCGATTCAGCTACTTGATAGGATTATTTAGTTTAGGCCAGGGTTATAGAATACAAGGGCTAGACCAGTCCGCCAAGGAAAGCGTTCCCGTCACTGCCACTGTGATGACGTCACGGTGGTAACGCCTGCTCCATTCTCACAGGCTTCTCATAAATATTCTCTGCTACAATAATTTCAATTTCTTATCAAAGCTGTAACATTTTTATGATGTTTTAGTATTGCTTTTAGTAAAGCTCTTCTTTAGTTTTAGTATTGACACTACACAAAGCAATTAGACTGTAAACAATTAGTCTAAAGATGTAAGAAGAAGACAGGGTTACAATAAAAGTAACTATTGTAATTCGTAGGTAGTAAACCGATGTAGTGTACTAATGTTAGCATACTTTTAATTTGATTCTCTGAATCATTTCTGAAAACTAAATACGAAATTGAACAAAATGTGCCACATTATTGAAAATATTTGTATTTAGGCCTATTACAATAAACCACCAAAACTTGAATGTCTTACTGCAGTTTAATAAAACATGTGTAATAAACGGTACCAGGAACTGGCACATACTTTCTCACAAACTTAATATTTAAATTATTAAGCAGATTCACAGTGACTTGTAGGGTGGGGTAGGAGAGGTGATTTTTTAGTAAAGTTGGAGATTAACTAATACATATTATTATTATTATCTAGAGAGAAAACTATTCGATCGATTTCGAACAAATTTGCAACAAACACATCAATTAGGTCTTTATATATGCACGTAAAAAGGTTTTGAAACATTTTGAAAAACAACACCCTTTGTGGCCAAAAAACCCCCCAAAATCAGTTATTATTATTATTGGCTAGACGAGAATTTTTAGAAGGATGAGGTTTTTTACATATGGTAGGGCTTAAAGGATACAAATAAGCCACATTTTATCAAAATCGTTAGAGCCGTTTTTTTATAAAAAAATAATAACTGATTTTTGGGGGTTTGTAGATCAAAAAGGGGGTTGTTTTGCAAAAATTTTCAAACCCCTTTTCGTGCATCTATACAATCCTACTTGACATGTCTGGTGCAAATTTGGTTGAAATCGATCAAATAGTTTTCTCTCTAGCTTTGTATACATACAGACAGACATTTTGTAAAAACCACTTTTTTGGACTCAGGGGGTCCCAAAACGGATATTTCCACAAAAATCTCAACATCGATTTTTTTTATAGTATAGTGAGAAAGTAATACTTATAAAATAAAACACATACAAATTATAAATACTTACACATAATGAGTAGCTTATATGCAGATATGCACATTAAATAATAATTACTGCTGACATAAAATATGAAAAACAAAAATAAAACTGCTTTATAGAAATTTTCATTTCCTAGGCCTTAGGGAATAGTTAATTTAATAGTTGAATTTAAAAAATTGAACTATTTAAATTTACATTGACACTACGCAATTTAATTTAGTCTAGAAGTTTAACTTAAAATTATGTTTTAGTTTTTATTTTTGTCATCAAAGGTTTTATTTCTCTAGGTATAAATTTGATTATAATTATTTGTTTCTTTTAAATTTATTTATATCTAATTATTCTAATTATTATTGTGATAAAAGTGCATTTTTCTAGTAAAGATATTTTAAACATTTTAACTTAAAGCTGCAGAAGAAATTACTTGAGGACCTTGGTAACTTTTTAACATAAAGTAATCTCATTTGCAATTCTTACATTAAATAAATAATATTTTTTAATGTTTATTTTAATTTGAAGCTGAGTACTTAAAATGTGTTGTTTTTAAATTTTGAGTTATCAATAATTACCGGTACTCTAAGTTTAAATCTTATTATTATTTATATATTATGTGTTTATTTATTTATATCTCATCGTCTGTTTGTTTTAATGTATTTTGTTAATAAAGGTGTTTCTTGGAATATTCAAGTAACGCTGCAGACAATATTACTTGATAATCTTGGTAACATTTCATAAAGTAGTTTTGTCTGCAACGTTACATTACATAAATAAATACCTTGATAAACATACAATATAGGTGATTGTGTGCATTGTATAAATTTTTCAAAAACTTTGTGGAATGACTCTCCGAGAAAATTAGCTTTAAATTTGCGTCAAAAGGCGAAAATCTCGCGGAATTATATACCTTCTTTAAACACTTGTACTGAACAAAATAATTACTTAATATTCACCAAACTTGGTAAACATATAATTTAGGTGATTGTGTGTATTGCATAATTTTTTAAAGAATTATCGTCCGCAACGTTATATCAAATAACACGTGAGAGCTAAGGCGAACCGTGCTTACGCGGCGTGTCATGGTATCAGAGTGACGTCACATAGGAGGGGGGCCAGAGGAAGGTTGGGACAGTCGGCGAGCGTCAACATCAAAGGAGTGGACCAGCCCTTGTATTCTATAGCCATGAGTTTAGGCAAGGTTTTTGTTGGACACATTCTTATGTGCGGCTTAGCGGAATGCTTGGCGAGCTAGTTAAAATCCACCCCCTGTTTGTTGAATGTGTGGCGCCGACGTCAAACGCTCGAAGGACAATCTGAAGATTGAATAAAAGCTCCAAAACTAGTCAAAAGCGTTAAAAATATAGACAATAAATAAAACTTAAATATTAGCCTTTATAGATAGCGATCCCTTGTGTTCCTGTATCGGACTTAATGTACTCTAATTACTTATATGGAAACTATATTACCCTGGAGCAATTAGCTCCCGGTTACCTTAGTTGCGTTCATGCAAACTCAATTTAACTTTGTTAAGTGTTAGAGTAGGAAGTTTGTTTGTATACACGATGCCTGGTTTGAAGGAATACAATACTCTCAGGTTGTCAGATAATTTCCTAAGGTCAGTGAGCACCGATCACGGTCTCCAGAACACGTTTTAGGATGTCAATAAAAATTATGTATATATAGATAATTACCTTATTTAGCAGTCGAGGCAAATCTTAATTACCGTGAAAAACACTACAGCTGCTTCCCCGATCACAGTCGGCTTCGTCAGGTGCAGGATACTTAAATAAAACACATTAACACATTGAACATATATGACACTAAAAACATGATAAAATAATCAGAGGCTAACTCTTCGTTAAATTTTACACTAAAAGTACCCGGGTGTGGCCACATCGTAGTTCGTTTGCTTCCGGACGTATACTGAACTGAGGACGAGAATTATCTGCTGTAGAAGTCTACTGTATTTACTTAAGATTTGATAGTATGTCGTAAATTGGGTTCGCCGCGAAATTCAATTTCTCGTTAAGAAGTATGTTATGGTATTTCTTTTGGGTAATGTATATGTTATATTCCCAAACATTCCATACCGTCCTAAGCAACATATTACGCAAACATGGTTTTAACTTGGAGTACCACACCTCCAACAACTTGGGCAACATCCTCAACAGTACAACTTTGATCAAATCGGACGTAAAATTCGGTAGTGCGAACACATATTTATATTATTTTTAATGACATTTATTTCAAAACGTGATCTGGGGACAACGATCGATGTTCATTTACTTCTCCCGACCATAGTCTTAAGATAAGAGTCACTACAATCGTTCCTATGGAAATTCGCTAAAAAATAGTCTCTTCGGCTGTAAAACATGATAATCTATTATCTTTTAAATTCTGAAAAATCTATTAATAAATGTAAATTGTTCCCTGGTTCTTCCTACATAATTAATTTAGCGATGATTACAAGCACCTGGTTTTCTATCATTAATTTAAATTGCCCGATCTTCAGAAACATCTTTTCCATGTACTTTTAAGTTCAACCCTTTCTTAAGAAGTTTAATATAATTAAAACACTATTAATAGTCGAAGAACAAAACTGGATCAATGTTCCTTAAATGTTCCTTAATCGTTTTGTACAAGTTTGTTTTGAGTTCAATACTTTAAAACAACTTATCACTTATAAGCGTTTGGACAACTCGAGGACGGAGAAAGTTATCAAGCTGACATTTTGCATAAGTACATACAGAGTGATTTTTAACACGCTTATATTAGCTTCACTTGTATGTATGTATGTATGTATGTATGTATGTTTGTTTGTAAGTAACTCTCCCTTGGACTAAAAGCCAGTGGCTAATTACTGTTATTATATCTCTCTTACGCAAGTTCAATCGTTGGCCGAGCGGTCTAAGGCGCGGGTCGTCACTGGCGTCAATCCCCGATCGTGGTTTCTAATCCCGTCCACGGCCAAATTTTTTTTTCAATAATTAATCGAACTAAAAATTAAAAAATAAATATAGTTTAAAAAAACTAAAAAACACGCTTTTATAATACATCGAACTAAAAAGTGAAAAATAAATATAGTTTAAAAAAACTAAAAAACACGCTTTTAGAGCATATCAAACTAAAAAGTTAAAAATAATTGTTCAAATAAGCTTAAAACAATAATAAACGATAAATACTAGCATTATTGTAAAAAAAGCGTGGGGCGCTTTGTCCATATTTCTCGTACATCGAGCGCCCAACGCTTTTTTTACAATAATGCTAGTATTTATCGTTTATTATTGTTTTAAGCTTATTTGAAAAATTATTTTTAACTTTTTAGTTTAATATGCTCTAAAAGCGTGTTTTTTAGTTTTTTTAAACTATATTTATTAAGTACGGAAACGACTTTATATTGCGTAACTGAGACGTAGAAGCTTACGCGGATCTCCATAGTTTTAAAATCCGACATTTTGGAGTTTCTGGAATTTTGTACGATATATTGGATCCGCCATATTGGATCCAACTTTATGTTTTAGATGGTGGTCATGTGACACGTCTTTTCAAAAGATGCCTTCGTTTTCGAGTTCAAGCATTCAAAATTGCAAATTTTGGGGAAATTGTGTTAGAAATAAAAGAATGTAGAACACACTGCTTAAATCATTTTATAGCATTTTTCAATCATAAAATATTTAATAACTAAGTTAAAACGGTAAGACATGATAACTACATGAAATTAATAATAATAAATAAACTGATTTGTTTTATTAAGGCTACGGCCACGCTAAGCGACAAAGAAAAAAGTGGAATGCTTTGAATGATATAGATACGGACACGCTAGGCGACCCGCGACCAGCGACAACAAATAGAACGCGACCGAGAGCGTTTTCTGGTCGCGGCGACAAATACGCTCCCCATGTTATCTTATGGAGCTTGGCGACAGGTCGCTACATGTCTTCCCCCACCCTTCTCTGCTCCACCTGCTTTATGTGCACTTTGATGCTGGTTCAGTGATAACTTGTTTCGTTTCTCTTCTTTTAATAACCATGACTTTTGACACTGATATTTTTATCAATGAAATTAGTTTTCGTAGACCTCTTTGGGATATAAATTAAAGGATTACAGCAATAGAGATGTCAAATCTAAATTGTGGATAGAAGTTGCTACAATTTTGTTATTGAGGGTTGGGAGCAGTTGAGAAATGAAGATAAGAATGAATAATTTAAGTTTTTATTATTATCTTATTACACAATTTTATACTTATTAAATTCGCAAAGTAAAAAAGGAGAAATAGAATGCACGTTCAAGTCCAGGTTCATACGTTATACGTTCAAAGGCCTATTTTAGGTGCTTTAGTGCTGTCACTGAGGATTAATAAATTATGAAAAAAACGTTTTTAATTATTTTAGAATGTCTGTAACGTCATTTGATTAATAACTCACCAAATTTTCACAATAACTCACAGGCGCGTTGGAGGCAGTCAAACAAGTTTTACCGTAAATATTATTGGTATATTTTTATAGGCCTAATCGTTAAACGGTCTAAATATTGGTACAGGAACTTATTTTTTGTACAGTATGTTTAAACATATATTGTTTATACAGTATGTAGTATTAATTTTATTGAAATCTGGTAAATATTTTTTGAGAAAATGGGGTATTACTTTTACTGATCACGCGTTTTCAATATCTGAAAGTGTATGGTACGTCTTTCGTAAAAACTTAATTTCTTTTAAAATATTCAAGCGATTTTAATAAAATGTATAGGTACATATAAACAATATTTGTATAAAAAAAACTATACAAAATGGAGTTTCTATACAAAGTTTTAAACCGTTTAATGATAAGGCCTATAAAAAGTTACGAATAAAGTTTACGGTGGCGTATTTGATAGGTGACGGGCTCGTACAAGCAAAGGGCGGTGTATGAGTTAATTAGTATCCATTATTTAATAAAATTTTATTTGATTTAAGCAATTAAAAACATATTAAGTACTTAGTGCTAAGACTAAAAGCTTTGACTTAATAACGAAAGCTAGAGTTAAGACTAAAAGCCAAAAGCTTATGCTAGGTTTTTATTCAACATAAATAATGTACTGTTTTATTTTTTTAAAGCATTTTTAATAAGACAATTGAAGCAAGAAAACATGCAAATTATTCAGAAAATATTCGGCAATCAATAGCAATCATATCCTCATTCAAAGAAGTCATCTTTTACAATTGTGTTACCGCGACTGTCGCTAAGTGTGGCACCTACCCACGACCAGGTCGCGGATAAAAAATTCTCCGCGACCTAGTCGCGGCGACCTGGTCGTCTAGCGTGGAAGTAGCCTAAGGTTACCTATTGTCTGATATTAACGCCGGTAGCTGAATTGTGGTTAGTAAATAATTAAAATGTATTTAGTCATTTATTTTGTTGTCGTATTGCTTATTTGTTATTATTACTTTCTTGTTATTACCGTTTAAACTTAGTTATAAGATACTTTATGAATGAAAAATGCAATAAAATGGTTTACGCAGTGTGTGTTTTACATTTTATTGCTGACACAATTATCCCAAAATTGCAACTTTGAATGTGTTTAACTCAAAAACGACGGCATGTTTTTTTAAAAACACTTTACTCCTTTGTTTTTCTCTTGAAATTTCACACTGCAATGACGCGTCACATGAACACCATCCCATTTAAAATCATAAAGTTGAATCCAATATGGCGGATCCAAGATGGCGTACAAAGTTCTAGAACCACCAAAATGTTGGATTTTAAAAACTATAAATAATCGCACAAGCTTCTTCCACCAAGTACGTCTCGGTTGCGCAATATAATGTCGTTTCCGTAATTAAAAGTCACCCTGTATACGTGTAACTAAGACGTTTAATATAGTCCAATAAAATGTTATACCACCCCCTACTATTAATGAACGTATTACAGCCAAGATGATAAAAACCTGTTCAGCTACTTAGTTACTTTATGGAACTACGAGCTGGCTTTACCCCATGCTATCGTTTCGCTCACCCCTTGACGACTCGTGGTGAAGCAAATACAAACAGACTATTATATACGCTGATATTTTCAAGGAAATTACATTTGATTAGGACAGAGGCACTGGTAACGTTGTAGGATAGAAAATAGACATGAACCATCCCCATGTAATTGAAAATACGTCTTGCATTCCGCATTTAACAGTTTAATATTCAATAGTCAACATTTCAAACCACTTTTGATTTTGACAACTAAAAGAAACAATGTTATAGGTAATACTAGATGATTATACAGTATTATAAAACAGTAGACTTTATTCTATGGGCGCCCATAATATGATATTTTCTAGAGGGGGGGGGCTAGACCAGGGTATGGGGCGTTCACTGCTAAGGACGCACATGTGAGCTTGACACTGAACACTATGAGAAGCCAGGGCTATAGAATACAAGGGCTGGTCCACTTCTTTGATGTTGACGCTCGCAGACTATTCCAACCTTCCTCTTGCCCCCCTCCTATGTGACGTCACTCTGGTACCATGACACGCCTTGTAAGCACGGTTCGCCTTAGCTCCCACGTGTTATTTGATATAACGTTGCAGATTATAATTCTTTAAAAAATTATGCAATACACACAACCAAATAAATTATATGTTTACCAAATTTGGTTAATATTGAGTAATTATTTTGTTTAGTACAAGTGTTTAAAGAAGGTATATAATTCCGCGAGATTTTCACCTTTCGACGCACATTTAAAGCTAATTTTCTCGGCGAGGCATTCCACAAATTTCTTGAAATTCAATACACACAATCACCTAAGTTATATGTTTAGCGAGTTTGGTTAAGATTGAGCAATTATTTTTTTCAGTACAAGTGTTTAAAGGAAGTATTTAATTCCGCGAGATTTTCGCATTTTGGTGCATATTCAAGGCTAATTTTCTCGAAGAGGCATTCCATGAATTTCTTTAAAATGTTATACAATACCTAAATTATATGTTTTGCAAGTTTGGTGAATATTGAGCAATTATTTTACTCAGTACACGTTTTTAAAGAAGGTATATAATTCTGCGAGATTTTCGCATTTTGGTGCATATTTAAGGCTAATTTTCTCGAAGAGGCATTCCATGAATTTCTTTAAAAAGTTATACAATACCTAAATTATATGTTTAGCAAGTTTGGTGAATATTGAGCAATTATTTTACACTAGTACACGTTTTTAAAGAAGGTATATATAGTTCCACGAGATTTTCGCATTTTGGTGCATATTTAAGGCTAATTTTCTCGAAGAGGCTTTCCACGAATTTCTTTAAAAAATTATACAAAACACACACAATCACCTAAGTTGTTTAGCGAATTTGGTTGATATTGAGCAATTATCTTTTTCAGTACAAGTGCTTAAAGGAAGTATTTAATTCCGTGAGATTTTCGCCCTTTGACGCATATTCAATGCTAATTTTCTCGAAGAGGCATTCAATGAATTTCTTTAAAAAATTATACAATACACACAATTACCTAAATTATATGTTTAGCAAGGTTTTTATTTATTTAATGTTACGTTGCAGACGAGATAACTTTATGAAATGTTACCAAGATTATCAAGTAGGCTAATATTGTCTGCAGCGTTACTTGAATATTCCAAGAAACGCCTTTACTAACAAAATACATTAAAACAAACATTTTGAGAATGATGAGATATAAATAAATAAATGTATAATATACAAATAATAATGAGATTTAATCTTAGAGTACCGGTAATTATTGATAACTCAAAATGTAAAAACAACAAATTTTAAGTAATCAGCTTCAAATTAAAATAAACATAAACAAATAGACCTATTATTTATTTAATGTAAGAGTTGCAAGCCAGATTACTTTATGTTAAAATGTTACCAAGATCCTTAAGTAATTTCTTCTGCAGTTTTAAGTTAAAATGTTTAAAAACAATTTTTACTAGCAAAATGCACTTAAAATTGACAGAATAATTAGATATAAATAAATATATAATATACAAATAATGATAATCAAATTTAAACCTAGAGTATTAAAATTATTGATGACAAAAATAAAACATAATTTTAAGTTAAACTTCTAGACTAAATTAAATTGCTCAGTATCAATTTAAATTTAAATAGTTCAATTGCTTAAATTCAACTATTAAATTAACTATTCCCTAAGGCCTTGGGAAGTAAAATTTCTATAAAGCAGTTTTTTTAAATATTTTATTTCAGCAGTAATTATTATGTCATGTGCATATCTGCATATAAGCTACTCATTATGTGTAAGTATTTATAACTTTTATGTGTTTTATTTTATAAGTATTACGCATGTTTTATTAAACTGCAGTATGACTTTCAAGTTTTGGTGGTTTATTATAATAAATACAACTATTTTCAATAATGTGGCACATTTTGTTCAATTTTGTATTTACTTTTCAGAAATGTTTCAGAGAATCAAATTAAGAGTATGCTAACATTAGTACACTACATCGGTTTATTACATACGAATTAGTTAGTTTTATTATAACCCTGTCTTCTTCTTACATCTTTAGACTAATTATTGTTTACAGTTTATTTATTGCTTTGTGTAGTGTCAATACTAAAACTAAAGAAGAGCGCATCAAAAAATGTTACAGCTTTGCTAAGAAATTGAAATTATTGTAGCAGAAATACTTAAAAGAAGCATTGGGAATGGAGCAGGAGTTACCACCGTGACGTCATCACATTGGCAGTGGCGGGAACGCTTTCCTTGGCGGACTGGTCCAGCCCTTGTATTCTATAGCCCTGATGAGAAGCAGCCTACGCACAGTGCATTGCACTCCAACCCCCGTATTGGGAGTATTTTCAATACACAGAGCATTGCGTGCTTCCCTAGTCAACCTCCGTATTAGGAGTGTTTTCAATACACAGTACATTGCAGCTCATGCTTGAACTCATGTAAAAAATAAAATAAGTACACAGAGAATTGCGTGCTTCCCACACCAACCTCCGTATTAGGAGTATCTTCAATACACAATTCATTGCGTGCTGCGCATGCCAACCCCCGTATTGGGAGGATTTTCAAAACACAATGCACTGCGTGCTCCGCAATCCAACTCTCGTAATGGGAGTATTTTCAATACACAGTGCATTGCAGCTCATGCTTGAACTCATGTAAAAAATAAAATAAGTGTATGTAAAATCAAACGGCACATAACATTTAAAGCATATTTTAGTGCTAATCTCTTTAAAGGAAAATATCTGACTATAATGAATAATATACATATTTTCCTTTCCCTGGGAGCTAGGGGGAGGGGGGCCGTGGCCCTCTGCCTTAGGTATGGTATGCTTTATTCTTTGATTTGTGTTCGTGTTTGAATTTATCTAACCTAGACCAATTTCACTAGCTTCCCGAATGATTTTCGCCACTTCTCTTAAGAGCTGGAAGTAGAATAATACACTAAGAAAAACCGATTTTGAACCTAGAAAGCCCAAACAGATTTGTATTTAATTTTCGTGCTTCCTCTTGGTAACGAAAAAATGAGAAATAGCTATTATGTGGTGTAGTCAAGATAAAATTCTGGATTTCTGTACAGTTTTACTTCGTTCAATATTGTATTGTGTAGCTTATACAATACAGGGAAGTAAATAATATAAACAGATTAAAGGATTCTTCGAAACAATAACAAAACTGAAAATTCAATTATTTCCACAGGGCTGTAACTCTACCGTGCTATAGTATTAGCAGATTAGAACTGTACAAACATTGTGTTGCCGCCGCGACAAATAACCAATATGACGGACGGTCTGTATTGGAATCAGATTACATAAACTAATTCCTGCCTGACAGCTCTAGGTAATGTATTGTGGTTCTGCTATTGCTTTCAATATTTCAAATATAAACTGTTTTTTTTTTTTTTTAAGAAAGCAGTGCACTGATTTGGTTTTAGTTAAATAATGAACCGCAGGCCAAGGGTTGCGCAACTATTTCGAAAGTTTTACTAAAATTATATTATTAAGTTTGTGCTCTTAAGGATTGTTCCAAACAAGTTTTGAATTTTGTAAAGTGTAAGAGTAGAGGGGGCAGAAAGGGAAAATTATTGTTTATATTTATTAAATATTTTTTCATTCCTTTTATTACAATAAGAAAAACAAATAAAACAAAACAAGATTTAGATAACAAATGAAAAATATAACTCACTTCAACAACAGAACTAGCAAAATAAATTGAAATATGACACTATAATACATTACTTAAAATAAAATACACAAAAAATAAAACCAGAAACAATATTATTTCTAAATCCTAAATAAAGAAAAACTTAATATCTACAAACAACAACAACGAAATTTAAGAAGAAGAAAAAATTAATGAAATAACGCAGCCTCCATGGGTCTGCCCATGAAAACAGAGGTCAAAATGTCATCGGGAGCAGTTAAATCTATATACAAAATAAACGGAAACTGACACATACTTTCTCCCTCATTATAGAAACTTAATAAAAAAATACTATTACCAATTTATTGTGTTTTTTTTTATTTTTAACAGTCATTTTCCCATAAAAATCCATAAAATAACGGAAAAACCAACTTTTCTTAAAAACGGCTCGAACGATTTTGATTAAAATTTTACAATTTAGAGTACTTTAGGTCCTTAATAAACTATAAAATTTTAATCAAAATCGTTTGAGCCGTTTTTGAGAAAAGTTGATTTTTTCGTTATTTTAAGGGTTTTTATGGGAAAATTACCCTTAAAAATAAAAAATTAACAAAAATGAAAAAAATGCCTGGAGATACCGTGGATTAGTACCTCCATACCAAATTTCATCAAAATCGGATGACTGGTTTAGGCTCTAGGTCTGATAACATCCACACAGACACACAGACACACAGACACACACACAGACATCACTCCGAAAACCACTTTTTTAGGTTCAGGGGGACCCAAAACGGATATTTCCACCAAAAACTCAAACTCGAAAATTTTGACGAATACAATACTTTCTCCATATACTATGGTATAGGGGGAGAAAGTAAAATGTAAATGTGCGTTTGTTCAAAATCGATAATCTCCGAAAGTTCTTCACCGACTGCATTCGAATCCACGAATGTTTTTATATACTTTTTGAAAAACTACTAAAAATAATGAACATAAAAATATCAAAAAATATACTCAATATTTAACAAAAAGGTAAGCGCCAAAACATATGTTTATTGACTGTAATAATAACAGTAGTCAGCTGTTTCTTATAAAGAGGTAACATTTGTTTGTTTGTATGAAGCGGGTAATCTCCGAAACTACTGAACCGATTGAAAAAAAGTTTTACTAATAAAAAGCTACACTATCCCTGAGTAACAAATGCTAGAATTCATATTGATAAAAACATTTTTTATTTCAATATTTGTAAATTTAGTCTAACAAATTCATAGGAACAAGTTTGACGTTAAACCCGTACCGTCTAGCATCTGTAATACCAATACATAAGCAAAATTATGAAAAACTAAAAAACGATAATTGAAAGATGAAACTTATATCATTCAAAGATGTGCACGAAAATATAAATTATGTGTGTATGTTGCCGTTAAATCAGGTAAAATAAATTTAACAAAATGTTAGGTTAAGACTGATGAACCAACACAATATTTCTTGAATGTATTTACTACATTCATTACCATAGCAATCAATTGAACAGAATAAAAGATAAAACAGTTGATTTGGATGTCTAGCTTAGTACAAAATAATATTTTCAGTTAGGCCTAGACTAAACCATCACATTTTTCAACACACACAAACCAATAAAAACTTGCGTTATAGAATTTAAAAATAAGAAAAAATTATGTTACTTCCTAATTAAAAATAAATAAGACATTATAATTTAATAGTAGCCCTATCTATTGATAATATACTGTAATTGATAGTTAGTAACCAATATTAACAGGTGATTTCAAAATATGAAACAATTATTTGTATTTATAACTTTTAGGTTAGGTTTTTGATTAAGTATAGACCTGAGCCTTACTGGTTCACACACCACCTTATTATAAACATTATTATAACAGAACTGTTGTTATAGAATATAGAAAATAATTTGATTTGAATATTTAAGATTATTTAACATTGTGTTTTAGTTTTTAGGTTATTATTAATCCTACTCCTTTATTATAAATAAAACATAACATATGCTTTTAGAAGGATCCACCGAGGGTTGGCGTGCGGAGCACGCAGGGTCTCCCCTAGTTCATAATAAATTTAAACTAAATTTTAATTGATTAAAAAATATTAAAAATAAAAGAAAAAGAAAGAATAATTTGTTCTTTGAAACACACTCTCTCTCATACCTATATAATATACACATTCATAGCTACAAGTTCGACATATTAAAAAGTAATACATTATTTAAAATAAAATACACAAAAACGAAAACCAAAAACAATATTACTTCTGAATCCTAAAAAAAGAAAAACTTAATATAAACAACAACAACAAAATTTAAGAAATGAATGAAATAATGGAGCCTCCATGGCTCTGTCTGTTTTGAGACTGCATATTTCTCAAGTAAAAGAAAAAGGAAAAAACAGAGGTCAAGATGTCATTAGGAGCAGTTAAATTCTTAGTAAATTTAGATTAAATTTAAAATGGAGATTAAAAAGTATTACAAATAAAAGAAAATCAAGAATAATTTCTTCTGTGTTAGTTAGGCCTAAGGATTTGCATTCGTAACATAAATATATATATGTGACAGGTACCCCTTAACTCATAAATAATTATAAGTAATAAGTAAAGATATTAAATATTAAAGGGTCCACTATCAGCGGACATAGTATAGGCTGGCTAAAGGTACATTGCTGAGAAGACAATTCCTAGTTAACTAAGGGAGGGGGACGCTAGAGAAACGCATCCGGAGATGCATCAGTTAGTCTGGGAGTGAACGCGTCCGAGTTTAGAATCAATAATAATGGGGGATTGATCTTGCTTTGGCCTCATGGCGTAATACTTAGTTTTAGGATAGGAACCAACAGAGAGTCGTTGTACTTTAATGGTTAAATAAACGCTTTAATCGACCATGAGTTTACCGCTTCTTTAACGAACCTTCTCGCCATCCACCATCCTGACAACGCCCGTACGTCCGCGCGAGGACAGAAAGGTACAGCCCGACCAGGGAAAACGCCGCTTCAGGATTCGGACACAGGAGAGCCGGACCCAACGAGGCGGGGCCCCGTTACAACTGGTGTCGAGAAGTGGGATTCTTCAAGGAAAAAAAGGTAAAACTTCATGGTCTAAAATTTTTTTGTAATAATTTTAACTAAGTAACAGATTTTTTTTGAAAAGTTTTAAATTCATATAATTAGTCGAACAAATTTTTTTAATAATGTTTGAATAAACACAGAAATTAATTATTAATAAATGTAAAGTTATTAATAAAAATATATAAAATCATGCATGATAGGCTAGAAAATTTTTACTAACGTAAACGATATGCGATAGTTAACTACGCATAAAGGAAAGGCATAGTATGTGGGGCAGCTAATGCTAAACCAGATCGCTACTGGACAAATCCTAAAGTTTACGGGAGTAAAGATTTTACGTAATTTAAGATATGAAATGTGTTTCGCGGAAAAATGCTGAGTAATATTGGGTACACGCGTCACTAATGACAATAAAAAGGGTTTGTGTGAAATAATTATTATTTATAAAATGAATAAATAAGTTTTTAATTAATAAATTTAATAAATTGATACAATACTAAATTACAATGGCGGACCAAATACCAATAGACGATGTAGACTATTCGGTACAGGAGGCGTTTGATTTACTAAACCAAAGATGGAGGCAGACAACGGAAATAAATGAAACATTAAGGGGGGAATTAAGACAAACAGTACAGTTTAATGAAACTTTGCAAGAAAGGTTAGCCGCGGTTGAAACAAAAAAAATGGAGGTATCTAGGTTAGTAAAGAAAACGGTACACTTGTCAGATGTACATTTAGAGCTAGTGTCAGGGTTACCAAATTTCACGGGGGATAAACCGGGAGAATCGATTACAGACTTTTTGCAAAAGATAGAAAATGCCGCAGACATTAGTAACTGGGATGTTACGCGAAGAATGAAAATTTTAAAATTTAAATTGCTAGGTACAGCGATGGAGTTTGTTCAAAACGACGAGGGATGTAAAAATGCGACGACGTTTCGCGAATTAGCAGGGGCACTAATGGGTCAATTCTCAACGACTCCAGATTTGTATTATAGGGATCAGTTAGATCTGTTGGTTCAAAAGAAGTACGAGACAGTAAACGATTTTGGAAATAGGGTTAAGAAATTAAATAATAGGTTAATGTCCGCAAAACAAAAAAATAACGAAAGAATTAGTAAATATGCGGAAAAACAGGCCGATTTGAGGGGCATGTCAGTATTTTTAAAAGGGCTAAGAGGGGAAATAGCAAATCTAACTAAAGAGAGAAATCCTACATCTTTTGAGGAAGCAGTAGATATAGCAATAGATATGGAGGATATAAAGAATTTGATAAGGGACAAGGGGTTAGAGATAGTGTCAGTTGCAGAAGGGTCGAAGGGAGATAAAAGTAAAAAGTATAAAGTTTACGGTGAAGAAAGGAAATTTTGTAATATTTGTAATAGGCAGGGACACTCATATAGAGAAGGTAGACACTTGAGAAATAACCATAAGGGTTTCGTTCCAATAAGATGGTATCATGGTGCACGACAAGCGCCGCGGATTGTTCAACCACCATCACAAAACCAATACGTTCAACCAAAAATTACTCACCAGAACTATAGAACCAGTAGGGGGGATATGTTTAACAGAAATGGAATTTTTAGGGGACATTACTCGCAGAGTCAATACAATAGGCCACCAATGTTTAACAGATATAATAATGTAAGATTTCAGGACATGGGAGATAATTTTTCAAGAATAAGCAATCAAGACAGGGCAAGTTATTACAGGGCAAATGAACAGCCGAATAAGTTGGATTTACAAGATAATATAGGAAACGAAAATTTAAAATTTATACCAATAAATAGGACAGAAGGGGTTTACAAAAACAATGATGTGTCAATTTTAGCAAAAATTAACGGCAAATGGGGTAGAGCTTTGATAGATACGGGAGCAGAAATAAGTCTTCTAAACCAAGATGTAGCTACGAACATTTTAAGAAATGATGAAATTATGGTAGCAGGGGTGACTGGAAATATTTTGGATATCTTAGGTACACAAATCACAGAAGTTTTTTATAATGAAAACGATTTTATTAAAGTTAAATTTCACGTATGTAAATTACCACTGGAATATGCTGCAATTTTAGGAAATGATATTTTAAAGACTAATAAAGTAATAATTGACTTAAATGAAAACACAGTTACAATAAATAAAAACAAAGTAATAATGATGGGATTTGGGAACATAGAAATTAACATAATCACAAATGACCAAAATATTAAATCACATACAATTGTTAAGGATAACGCTTCTAAATTACAAAAATTTCAAGGGAAAATAAAGTCAAATTTAAGGCAAAACAATAAATCTAAATCTAAATTATTACCAAAAGGCACTAAACCATCAAAAGATGAAATTTTAAAAGGTCAGAAAGAACATTGGGAATATATTCGAAATGAACACGAAAAATTAGGCCAATCGAAAGAAGAAAAACGTGAATATAATTTATTTTGTAAAACAGATACACAGATACCAGCACTAAGTGAAGTCATGGTTAAATTTACAATTAGAGGATCTAAGAATAAAAATTTTGCTAATCCTAAAAATACTACAGAAATATTAAATCGAGACGTAATAATAGAACCAATTGAAAACCCACCATTTAATATTTTGTGCGCCAGGACTTTAATAAATTTACAAAAATCTAGGACGTGTTTTGCAAGAATCTTAAATATATCAGAAAACGAGATTAACTTAAAAAAGGGAACTTTACTAGCCAGATTAGACACGGAAATAGTAACAACGGAGGGGTCTTGTAAAGTAAATATGATTTCAGAACAAAATTATAAGGATTGTGAGTATGAAACTTCGCAATTAGAGGCTGATATTGAACGGAAGTTACAACATTTACCAGAACAGGAAAAATTAGAATTTTCAAACATGTTATTTTACTATAAAGATATATTTAACAATGAGAATAAACAATTGTCCGCTATTAAAAATGTAGAATACCGTATCGACACAGGGTCAGCCAAACCAATTTATGTACCACCACATAGGATTCCGTATGCGCAAAGAAGCGTAGTTAGGGAATTAGTTGACGATCAATTGAAAAAGGGTATAATAGAGCATAGTTATAGCCCTTGGAACAGCCCTATAGTTTTGGTAAAGAAAAAATCATTGAATGGGGAGGTTAAGTACCGGTTTTGTGTGGATTACAGGAAAATAAATGAAGTGATAACACCGGATGTGCATCCTTTGCCTAGAATAAGTGAGACAATAGATTTATTGGGCGGTTCGAAGTACTTTTCAGTAATTGACATGCAGGCAGGATTTCACCAAATTAATTTAACAAAAGATAGTCAAGAAAAGACTGCGTTTTCTACGTCTTGGGGTCATTTCCACTATAAAAGACTTCCATTCGGCTTAAAAATAGGTCCTAGTGGATTCCAACGAATTATGAATAATATTTTAATAGGGCTCAGAAATGAAATATGTCTACTTTATCTCGATGATTTAATATGCTTTAGCAAAACCATGGAAGAACACATAAATTCATTAGATAAGATTTTTGCCAGGTTTAAGGAATCAAATTTAACAGTAAATTTAGAAAAATGTAAATTTGGAGTACAGGAAGTAAACTATTTAGGATTCTTATTAAATGAAGCCGGCATAAGGCCAGATGAAAAGAAAGTAGAGGCGGTGAAACACTTTCCTATACCACAAACAGTTAGGAATGTACGGCATTTTCTCGGCTTGGCAGGGTTTTATAGAAGCCACATAAAGGATTTTTCAAAAATTGCAAGACCATTGTTTGATTTAACTAAAGATGGTGTAAAATTTAAATGGACTACTGACTTTCAGACAGCATTTGAAACATTGAGAGATAAATTAATTACAGCACCAATACTTAAATATCCAGATTTTACAAAAGAGTTTATTTTAGCGACAGATGCATCAAAGGAAGGGTTAGGTTGTGTTTTATCTCAGGAAATCGATGGCAAAGTTCACCCGATTGCTTTCGCTAGTAGAGTGTTACATAATGCTGAGAAAAATTATGACGCGTCTACTCTGGAGATGTGTGGGGTTGTATGGAGTTGTAAACTTTTTAGGCCATATTTGTTAGGGAGGAAATTTAAAATCATAACAGATCACAAAGCATTATGCTATTTAACTTCTTTGAAGGACCCAACAAGCAGAATTTTACGATGGAGTTTAAAATTGTCAGAATTTGATTATACAATAGTACATAGACCTGGAAAGTTACATACTAATGCAGATGCTTTAAGTAGGAATGTAGGGCTAACTAACGTAAATTTAATACAGAAAGAATTTTTGCCAATAATAAACTTAGATGAAATAAGGAAAGCACAAATAAAAGACGAGGAATGTCAAATTTTAAAATCACGTAAAAATTATAAAACAAGCCCAGAAAAAGTAATCTATTTTCAATCAGGAATAGAAAAATTAATTCTAATACCAAAATTATTAAGAAATAAAGTAATTGCATTACATCACGACCTAATTACGGCAGGGCATGCGGCGGTTAAGAAGACTTTGTGTAGAATAAAACAAAAATTTTATTGGCCTAATATGGAGGGTGACGTCACGAATTATGTCCGCGCTTGTAAATCTTGCGCTCAGAGAGTTGATTACGGTAAATCAAAAGCACCTCTGGGTGACATTTTTACAGAACCGGACTTACCATATAAGGTCATAGCCATGGATATCGTGGGCCCTTTACCAATTACTAAAGATAAAAACAGATATATATTATCAGTAATAGACCATTTTACACGACATGCAACATTTATCCCAATAATAGAACAATCGGCAGAGGTCATAGCCAAGGAATTAATGTCAAAAATAATATGTCTTCACGGAATTCCAGAAATTATAATAACTGATAGGGGTTCAAACTTTACTTCTGAATTAATGCAAAACTTATGTAAATTACTAGGGATTAAACGAATTTTGACAACACCGTATCATGCAATGGCCAACGGACGAGCGGAGCGAACACATAAAACAATATGTAAAATGTTATGTCATTTTGTAAATAATAATCAAGACAATTGGTCAGAAATT
>JAGFPH010003420.1:131631-144642 GCA_018207615.1 Philaenus spumarius | reverse complement strand
AAAGAGACATCTAGAATAAATATAGAAAAATATACAGTAGTTCAAATTAAAGGATTTATGAAAGTAGGCCTATATACAGGTTCTTTGGCCATACATTATTCAATAACACCAGGGTATGAATAATATTACCCTATAACGTTAGTTATTTGTTTCAAATAAAACTTATATTTTAATACATGAAAACGAGAAATAAATAAAAAATGAATAGTGCAAAATACCATGTATTACACGTGACAGTCATAAAATGGACTGTTTCAATAATACAATAAACCTTTTTTCAAGGATATACACATACGGTACATATTTTTATCTTTAATACTATTTGGCCATTAATGTTTCGCCATTGAACTCCGCAAGAGAAATGGTTGGTTCACGTATTGGCATACTGCTTAATCAATCAAAATGCTTAATTGCGAAATTTTCCTAAAGTAATAAGTTATTACCGTGGTCAGCATTCATTTTGCCAAAAAAAAACCATTTTATTCTAAGCCTATTGCAGCAAACCTATACGTTCTCAGTCACTCTGAAAAAAAAGTAGGTATATTGATATGTTTAACAAAACCTTGAAACTTGTAGAAATGAAAGAAATGAAACTAGTATTTCAGGCATTCCACCTTAAAGTAAGCCTGAGGTGTAAAAAATAAAAATAAAATATAATATAATTCAATATGTTGCATGTCAAGGTGAAAAGTTCTACTTTAATAATATGTTCAACATTTTTAGCAAATTTTGATATTTGTAATTAGTTTAAGTTCTTTGTTCTGTGAGTATCAACAGCTATCCTCCGGAAATGTTTTATTCTGTGAACTTAGCAGCACTGCAATAAATATGAAACAGCTGATCTAGTGATTGAAGTTGCTACAGAAGATAGCTGAAAGACTTCTCTAACTATTATTGCCATAATTTAAGATAATATATTGTCTTTTCATTTGAAATTTGCCTTTAAACTTAAGTAATACGTGATGTGACACCCGCTACATTTTTTTTTACAAAAGTTAGTATTACAAAATATTACAAAATGAACAAATACCTTAGGAAAATACTTTTACTGTAAAAGTAAGAGGTTTTGTTTTCCTAATGTTTTGGTATTATTATTTTAATTTTAGTTTTATAATTTAATGAGTAATTCGCGTAACGGGTGTTACATAATTTAATGTAATGGGTGTTACAATTCAACACAACTCACAACCATTCAGTGTTTAGTATATGTATATTAATTTTAAGTAGAATTTAAATACATAGCCCTATTGAGAGTTTATTAATTTTGGTAGCAACACTTAAAAAGTTAAGACAGATATGTTATTTTAAATAAAATTTAACACGATAACACCTTCAAATTTCATACTGCGAATTTCCTATTTGTAATTCCAGAATGAATCTTTTAACATATTTACCAATGAATACTTAAATAAGTATTCATTGTATTTACTGGGCAATGAATGTTAGGCGTATCTAATTATTTTATTTATCTTTAAAGTTTTAATTCTATTACTATTACACCTCATACATTTTTTTCTCACGATAAAATGATGAGTGACGTTGTAAAGTGTCAGCAGCATTTGCAAAAAGCCAGAGAGTGAGATAAAAAAAGAAGAGAAGAGAACAATACACTAAAAGAAGAACAACTTTAAAAGATCCTAAGCAGAGTAAAAAAATGTAGGGAGAAAAATGAGAAGCGCAATTATCATCAATATCTCAGATTTCGCTGGGATATTAAATATCATATTCTGAGAGATGACAAATTTAAGAATATTTTTGGCAAATTACAATAACCTACAGTAGCCCAAAGGACTTTTTACAATTCTTTACGAGTTTCCACTAGCAGTTGATATTTTTGAAAAATGAATGCGCTTATGAAGTTCCAAATTGTTAATTCTAGAATTTGATTTAGCGATTATTTTGTTTTTATTTAAAGTTTTAGGCCTATTATATTAATTCTTGATAGGGGCATATATAAGACTGATTTTTAGTAAGTCTAATTCATAATAGGCCCTAAGGCATAGTATAAAAAGTACTGAACTATATCCATGTAATGTATTAAGTACCGGTATTGTAACAATCCAAAATTTATTTAAATATATAGATAGGAAATTAATTAATTAATTAACAAAAAGATATTGAAGAAAAGATACAAATTTATATTGGTGAAATTTTTAGATGAAACTGTATCTTATTAAATGTTTGATTAATTTAACATTGAATACTACTGTCAATAAAAAAGTTTCATATATCTAGGCCTAAACGAATGTTAAATATTAAGAAGAATATAATTGGTAAGAATGTTCTAATTTATAACCTCATTTCAATTTTGTTATATTTTTTCTCCGATCTGCCAAGAACCGAAACTTTTATATTATAAATAAACTGATAATGCTTTTTTTATGTGTATAATAATTTATGTGTGGTCAATTGAACTTGGTGCTTCGATATAGACTTGTGCTCATTCTATCCACATTACCATTTATCATATAATAATTTTCATTCGTCCTTTGTTTATCCTAAAATCACTTCTTGTTTTGAATATTATTTTATTATATATATATTTCTTTTATGTTAAATTTTTTTCTTGGAAAAAGACGGCACCAAACCCCTCCCCGAAGTTAATTTATCTTTGTGTTCCATTCTATTTTTATAAAATTTTCCCAACTTTCATAATTGGTTTTAAATTTGTGTTACTTGTATTCACCAAATATTCTGAAATAAAATATAATTTGAGTTTGTATCAAAATATCATACCTTATGTTCTTAGAAAATATTAATAAATTAGTAGCAAGAAATAAAATAGTGAGTTATTACAGTATATATTTGTTAAATATAAGTTTTTATTTCTTATAGTGATCAAATAAATCTCAATTATACTTCTTCTTGTTATTTGACACCTTATTATTATTACAGTATATAATATATGTTAAAAATCTTAATTTTAGCAACTGCGTAACACCCGTTACATTTTAATGTAACACCCGTTACACAAGATTTAATTTTATGTTTAAAAAAATTGAATGCCAATATCAATTTAAATTACAGTTCCATTACATACATTTACTGTGGAATAACTCATATTTTTTTCAAAATTTTACAGTTTTAAAATTCACAGAGTTTTAAGAACATTTACATGAAGTTCAACTTCACTACCACCGGTATCCATTTTCAGTAACACCCGTTACACTCCCTTTTTCTATATTTATATTCGTTAACATTTACTAAAAGTCATTATACATTCCCTCTTTACGAAGCGTTTATCAGGGTGTTATTTAAACAAGAATCTTATTCAGAAGAACCAAATTATGTTTTTATAATACTGTACTAATACTAACATCCGAGATTTAGCAGCAAGCAGAGCGAGAGGCAGTCTGCGCTTCTTCCTCTTCGTTGAAAGCCGAAGTTGCTTTTTAGATTTTGTTGTTCCTCGGCGATCCATTAAGAAAACAAGTGTTAAACGAAATAACGTTCTCATTAACAATAATTACAAGACGACGCAATAGTACAACAAAGAAGAATCGCGGGAGATCACATGGATGGAAGCGCAGGAAACCGTCATCCAACTGTATACAAGCAACATCTGAGACGCGTGGTGGGGGGATAGATGGCGTGAGTGAGTCACAGCGGCACTGCACCTGCTTCGTGTCACTCTCGCGTTTGTTCTCATTACTGTAAATGTTTAAACAACGATACCGACTAAACCAGCCAGGCGATTTTAAAAATTAAAAGTGTAAAATTATTGTCTTCAAAATGACTACCTGCGATTTGCATTTTTCGTTTTGTAACAAAATTATTTTATTATTATTTTTTAAACCAGCAACTTAATTAAAATTTAGCTTCTTTGGCGTGAATTCTAATCTTATTCCGTTCACAAATCAGTTTTGCAAATGAAGATCAGACGAAAATTCCACCAATAAACACAAATACAAAATGACTCCATTTTAGTGCTGCGCCGTGGTGGCAGAATTTGGAACTAATCCTGGGATGTTTAGCCTTAAGCTGATTTAAATCCTATAGTTGGTGCATTAAAAATAACAATAGTAGGCTACAGGTAGGATATAATAGATAAAAAACAATTTTATTTAGTTATGCAGATATTTTGGACATGCAACACCAACTGTATTATTTGTTGTATAATGCAACACCAACTGGTTTTTCTTGAAGTTATGAAAAGTTGCGAAAGTTTAAATTGTTTGAATGTACTTTCACTTGTTTAAGTGGATTTTCTTTAATTGTCGGGACTCATTGGGACACTAGTTCGCGCAAGAGTTCGCAGAATACTTGCTTATAGTTTGCAACAAGAATTTTATCGTATTGTTTAGACTAATTACTGTTAGCACTTGTACAAGTGATGTCATGTCACCATTTTTCTTGCAGATATAAACCCAGCTTTACACACAGAACATTCAGCCATCTTGGTAATTTGATTTTTGTTACAGAGTTAACAGATCTTCAACCAACTTAATAATTAATTGAATATTGAATATAAATATCTCATCTTACCTTCTGTTAACTTAAAAGTAAACAAAATTATTTACAATTGAAACAATATTACAAAAATTGACAGAAAAATAGTGGTGCACAATTATATTTCCTAATTGCTACTGTAACAATTACGTATAAATATCTATGTATTTGTTTTAGTAGGGTAGGCTACAGTATTTGTTTTTCGCCATATCAACTTGTGACAAATATATTCGTGTAATGTTATCAACTTACCGATGTCAGTAGTCAATTGTCGTATTTAAAGTCGTATTTAAAAGAACTAGGTAAGTACAGTGCGAGACAGTGGGCCCACCGATCATAGTTCTATTTAATGTGTTTTCGTGTAATAATAAATTTATTTAAATGTTTGTGAACGTGTTTTTGTTAAGTGTTCTCCAATACAACGGAGGATGTTCTCCAGTAACTTAAGAATGGCTTAGTAGTTGAAACGGCCGTCGTTTTTTAAAATACGACAAGTGACTACTGACGACGGTAAGTTGTTAACATTATATTAATTTATAAAAGTAGTCGGAATGGTAAAAAAATAAATGAAATACATTCAAATGATAATACAATTATTTATTTTCATTAAAATATATAAAAAATTTGAAACTAACTTAAAGTGGCTTAATTTGTAACATAGGTCTAATACTAATTAGTTTTTCTCATACAAACTTGTCACAAATATATTCAAACAATATATAAAATTACCGGTAGTTTCTATTTAAATAGGTAAACAAGAAGCCCTAGTTGCCCAGTCGGTGTAGGTTACAACTACCAGTAATTTGCAATACGGCTGATTTTTTTTATAAGTACCGTACATTAAAGTATGTAGATTAACATAGGCCTAAAAATTTTTTTCGATTATCCTTAATATTTTGAGCTGGGATGAAGATAAAGAAAAATAAAAAATACCACCATGTAGGCTAGGGGAAGTATTTTTCAATAAAAAAGGTCATATGTATTTCTTTCCTCCAACCAATGGTTTGTCTAGAAAAAATTCGATAATGCAGGTATATTTTGCAGGAGGGCAAATCACTAAAAGTTGAAATCTCATTCATATATGAAGCGTTGGTTCATTCTAAATTGGCTGAATTTTAATATATCGAATTGAAACTTGACATAGGAGATAAAATATATATTTTTAACATTTATGCTGAGTCTCAGCTTGTTATCTTGAAAATGACTCAGTCTAGAGCAGAGATAATAATACTTGTCTAGAGCTACTTGACTTATCAATGGGTTCTCGATATTAGGAGAACCGGACCACGAAGTAATTTCAATCTATTCCAGTTTCGTCAATTTTTGGAATATCAACATCAAATTTGTTTTACAAGTTGAATACACCAGTATAAATATTCTTAGTAAGTATGAACGATTTTTTTCATGATATTTTTAAAAACGAGACGCTTGAAAATAGTCTTCTGTTTTACATATCTCGTTTTAACTATAACACTTTTGGATTCACCGACTCAATTTTCGACATTTTTGAACATATCGATTTAAAAATTGGTACAGAAGTTACAAACACAATTGTTTTTTGCTATACTTATTTTAAAAACTATATTTAAAAAATTGATTAATCTGCAACTGATCAACTCAAGCGTTTTGATGAAAAATCTAAAAGGGTCTAAAATTTTACTTTTTTAAGTTACTTGTGAGTGCTTTTAAAAGTAAATAATAAAAAAGGTTTATACTCCTTGATCTTGTTTGCATCTATATGTTTAACTTGTAAAAAAACTTTTAGGTTGATATTTTAAAATTTTCTAAACTGGAGCCGTTTAAAATGAGTTCGTGGGTCCGGTAGGCTACTCCTAAAATCGAGACACCCATTGATAAGTCAAGTGGCTCTAGGTCGGGTCATTTTCAAGATAACAAGCTGAGACTCAGCATAAATATTTAAAATATATATTTTAACTCCTATGTCAAGTTGCAATTCGATATATTAAAATTCAGCCAATTTAGAATGAGCCAACGCTTCATATATGAATGAGATTTCAACTTTTAGTGATTTCCCCTGCTGCAAAATACATACCTACATTATCGAATTTTTTCCAGACAAACCATTGGTCGGAGGAAAGATATACATATGACCTTTTTTATTAAAAAATATTTAAAATATATATTTTATCTCCTATGTCAAGTTTCAATTCGATATACAGTATTAAAATTCAGCCAATTTAGAATGAGCCAACGCTTCATATATGAATGACATTTCAACTTTTAATGATTTCCCCTCCTGCAAAATACATACCTGCATTATCAAATATTTTCTAGACAAACCATTGGTCGGAGGAAAGAAATACATATGATCTTTTTTATTGAAAAATACTTCCCCTAGCCTACATGGTGGTATTTTTTATTTTTCTTTATCTTCATCCCAGCTCGAAATATTAAAGATAATCGAAAAAAAAAATGTTTTATATTTTTTTTTCGACTTTAGGAAATTGATGGACTGGTAAACTTTTTTTATGTTAATCTACATACTTTAATGTACTTATAAAAAAAATCAGCCGTATTGTAAATTTCTGGAACTTTTGGTCTAAAATTAACCCTACCGACTGGCCTATACCGGTAGTCAAAACTAACTTGAAGTTTTTATTTTGTAACCAAACAAATGCTTTTCTCATCATACAAGCTTAACACAAACATATTTAAACGATATATAAAATTAATTTTTATTATATTTTGTTAAAGACAGTTTTTTTGGCACCAGTGAAGTTTTGTTTAGTTTAGTCCGAACCTAACCAAAGTGGCTGAACATTAACCTGCCATATATACGTTTTCTTTCTCTTTTAATTTCTATAATATTGGTCAGCCACTGTTTTTTAATTTTTAGAGTGTAGTTTTCAAAAATAAGAACAAAAATTATACTTTCCCAGGCCACAACTGGGTATCTCCACAAGTTTCCAATTTTAAACAGGGTTGATATTGTATCTACAGTTGCATTAATCTTGGAGTGTGTCTGAGATGAGAGTTAAAAAAACTTTGCGCATGTTTTAAAGTTATGAGAAGAATGCATTCTTGGAATTCAACGAATAAAGACAATAGGAAGGCGGGAATATTTCCTGAGATACCTTCAAGTATCCTTTTTACTTTTCCTTAAAAAACTATAGTATAATGCAAAGCTACTACGTGTCATTCTCAGTTATTCGATTCAGGTAAAACTTATTCAAATAATTAAGCTTAATTACTTACTTTATTTCCGTCAAGTGACTTTCTTCTCTTTTTTGTATGACGCGTTTCGGAGATTTACTCCATCATCAGGCACTTGTCACTTTTGCAAGGTAGTAAAACATTACACAAAAAACACATAAACACAAACACTGAGTACATATTAAAAAACTTTTTGCGTATGGAATGCATCCCGTATCGTGGTCCAAGGACAACTGTCGTTACAAGGTTAAGTAACCATGCGGTGACGTTTGTTAGTAAGCCCATTATCTTGTATGCTGATAGCCGTGTTGTACACAAAGGTTAAGTTTAACTTGTGAACCTAGTTTTCGTGGAATTGATTGCACTGCCAAGGCAGCAGGTTCGGGAAGAAAGTAGAAGGAATGACACGCCCATTAGGCCAGACACAGTCCTAGTCTGAGGGGACTGGCCTAAGGGTCGACTCTAGTAAAACAAAGCAACCTGCGACTCCCTATAGCGGCGGTAGGTTATGCGGACATTGCTCATGCTAAATCCATTTAAAACCCGCAATTATTCAAATACCGTTTTAAAAAAAATACCAAACTCTTGGGGACAAAATTCTTCATCCGAATGGCTTGGTAATTTTTCGCTATAATTAATAGTTACAACGTAAAAAAATATTTAAATCACCCTTTAGCGGCGGTTGGTTACACGGACATTGCTCAGAATAAATCCATTTAAAACCCGCAATTTTGTTCAAATAGCGTTTAAAAAAAAATACCAAACTCTTGGGCACGAAATTCTTTATGCGAATGGCTTGGTAGTTTTTCGCTATAATTAATATTGACAACATAAAAAATATTAAAAATCAATGTTTTAAATTGTTAATAAATATATTAAACAAAATATTTTTGTTAGTTTTGAAAAAGCCATTTGCATGCATATTGACCATAGCTTTAAAATGACATATCGTTTATAATTTTCCGATCAAAAATAAATGACAAATTTGGATTTTAATTTAACATTGGTGCTATGGAGTGTCGGCCAACATGGCCGACAGCTAGAGACGACCCTTACAGGAGTAGTGCATATTTTGTTTTG
Source organism: Philaenus spumarius (assembly GCA_018207615.1). NCBI lineage: Eukaryota > Metazoa > Arthropoda > Insecta > Hemiptera > Aphrophoridae > Philaenus > Philaenus spumarius. The sequence continues at coordinate 135,939 of JAGFPH010003420.1, read as the reverse complement.
CGACCTCGTTTTTTGTTCATTCCTTGTAGTAAGGTACGTTGGTTGTGTCAAAAATGGTTTCAGACAATTTTTTGAACGGATTTGATAGGTAATATGGTTTATCCAATCGTCTTTTGTAAGTATATTTTTTCCTGAGAAAAGTTATTTGTTTCATTGTTTGGATGAAATTTATCATAAGTATCAAGAGTATAATTTGGGAAAGTTTTTATAAAATAAGCTTTCAACAAAATTAGTAGGTAACCTAATTTCTGAATAAAATTGTATGTGAATCTTATTTCAAAGAGTTTAGTTTATAATTTCGAGGCTTGTCCAGAAAGTAAGTACCGTTTCGTTCTACCGCCGGCGCAGCGCTGGCGACAATGCTCCGCGCATGCGCTCTAGTCTCCTTGGTTCATTGTTGAACAGCTGACACAATTACGGAAAAATTTTGTTGTGTTTACATTAGTTAGTGTGCATTCAAAATGTTTAAAAAACAATTTCTGATCCCGCGGACTGTGAAGTGCGTTCTGTAATACGATTTTGAACGCAAGGAACATGAAGCCTGCTGAAATTAATCGCCAACTTACAGAAGTTTATGGAGAAAAGTTATCAGTGATGGAATGGTAAGACCATGGGTTCGGCAATTCAATGATGGGCGAACCAATATTCATGACGAGGCTTGCAGCGGGCGGCCATCAGTTGTGAGTGATGAATTGGTTGAAAAAGTGAATGAGAAAATTTGTGGAAACAGACGTTTCACCATAAGAATGCTTTCTGATGAATTCACACAAATTTCAAAATCTCTTTTGCACGATATTGTGGTTAATCGCTTGAATTATCGTAAGTTCAGTTCCCGTTGGATTCCGAAAATGCTTACGGATGAACACAAAAAGAAGCGACTTGGCAGTGCATTGACATTTCTCACCCATTGATGAAGGAGGCGAATTCTTAAACAAGATTGTTAGAGGTGATGAAACTTGGGTTTGTCATGTCACTCCAGAGTCCAAACAACAGTAAATGGAGTGGAGACACTCACGATCATCCGAAAAACAAAAGTGCACTGTGTTCTGGGACAGAAAGGGCATTCTGCTTGTTGATTTTCTACCCAGAGGAGAAACAATCAATGCGGAATGATATTGTGACACACTTGAGCAATTAGACCATCCGACGTACAGCCCTGATCTGGCACCTTCTGATTTGCACTTGTTTTTGCACTTTGACAGCGATGACGCGGAAGACGGTGTTCAGCAATTGCTATCGTCAATGGCGGCATCTTTCTATGAAGAGGGTATAGAAAAGTTGGTTCCTCGCTACGACAAATGGCTAAACTATTTTTGAAACTATGTAGAAAATTTTTTTAAGATATCCTCATTCTTGTAGAAATAAATTTTGTTGAAAAAATATTGTCTGTATATTTTTTTTCAAAACTGTACTTAGTTTCTGGACAAGCCTCGTATATTATTTGATTTCAGTAAGTAGCCTACTATTGTCGATTGATGGCAAAGAGTTAAGTGCTTCTTTTATATTATCAATAAGGTTTTGCTCTTACATTTTAAAAAGATTGTATTATTAAGAAAGAAAAAAGCCTTTGTGCCTATATATTTAGCCTGTCTTACTGAGCAGGAAAAAAACTAAAACTGTTAGCCTACTTCTTAATTGCAGGATGTTATCAGCAGTGTTACAACATCACAAACCAAACAATTGGGTTGACGTTAGTTACTCAAATAAAAGATACCATCTAGTTACCCTCTCTGAGGATGATATCGATTACATAAATATTGTTCAAGAATTTGAATCGGGAATGTTGAAAGTAAACACTGTAGAAAGAGTACAGAATCCATATCTCTTAGGTGCATATATACTGCGCAAAGAACAACTAAAACAGAGAGGAATTCATGTTTCCGATGTAAGTATAATACTCATATTTTAAAAGTAAGTAGTCTTTTTAGTTTACTTTATTAAAGATAAATTTTGTTTCATGCAGTTTCTAATGTTATTTTAATGTTTTTGAGACATGATTGGGAGCCCATTTAAGAAAATTAAAAGTAAAATAAAACACATGATTGGTATAAATACATATTATTTTGTTGGTACAAGTTATTAACCTTTTGAATATTTGACAAAATTTTAATTGAGTTGGTATTTGATTCATTCTTTGAAAATTCAATATATTTAACTTCCAAACCAATAAGGCTAGGATAAAAAAATAAAACATATCCAAATTTGTTATAATAAAGTTTTGTCTTTGGATAATTTTTAAGCTAAATTAAATTACAGTTAGTTGTGAAATGAAAGATCTTTAATAACTTTATTTTATTTTAATATCCTAATTCCTAAATTCTGAGTTATTACAGTATTAAATTTAACATAATAATAATGATTACCGTACAGTATTAAATTTAACATATTATAATGTTATTATAAAATAATAATGACATATAACATTATTATTATTATAATGTTATTTAAGATTCTTAAACCCATGAGAAGCTTATCTAGCTTTAACAAAGTTAAATGAATAGCTTCTAATGAATCAACTGTATTCAGTATGAACATTTAAACAGAAAAGAAGTACAGTTGAACTATCTGGCTCGTGATTTTGTGCCTTCCGTCTTATCTGGTCTAATTATTAAAAATAATAAAAACAAAATAGTAAAATTACTAACATTTGTTGAGGTTTCGCCTACCAAATTAATGATACCCAGCCACTGTTATGGTGTCAGTGTTTCTGCATCGTTTGAATGTGATTGGTACTGTATATCATCAATAATAGATAGTATTTTGTTAACTAGTTTTAGAAGACAAGTGTATTGGAAATAACTGATGAACTTTTGTGTTTATGTGTTCCAATTGTTTACTTTATGAACATTCATTAAAAGCCCGCGTTTTCCTGGGGATGATGACCACTCAGGTTTTTTGCCTTTAAAATAATAAAATAAAAAGTTTTTCTTCTCTTGTCAGCTGTACTTGATTGATAAAGCATTGATAACACCATCACTGACTAACCTATGTAAGCTCATGTAATTATTAGAGACTAAATATTTGAACTTTCATTAGTATGTACAGTTCTTACCTAAGCGACACATGGTTTATTTCAATTAAAACATAGTTTATTGCACACCGTTTATTTATTAATGGCTAATAAGCTTACTAAGGCCGTCTTAACATTTTTTTTGTAATTGTGTGAAATAACCATCTGTGTATTTGAAAATAAAATCCTAAGTGACAGTAATAAAATTGAAAATATTTTATTAATTCAGTTAATTGAAATACTGCTCAAGTTTAAGGAAATTTATTGCAAAAATTATAACGTACCGTAATAAAAAAGAAGTAGGCCTATGGATATGTACTAGTAAACTGTTACCAAAAATATATTTAAAATATTCGGTCATTTAAAAATTCAAAAGAACTAATAAAAATAAAATTACCCAAGAAGCAGTATTGCTCTAAATAATTTGTGAAACAAAATATTAAGAATTTAAAAATGGTTTTAAGCGAATAAGATTACATTCATTTCTTATTCAATGAAAATAAACTAAAGCTATTTCTAATTAACTGTGTATAAAAAAACCAGCCTAATTGAAGAAAGTAAAATAAAAAAATTAATAAAAAAAACTATACTGTATTACTCAATTAAATACATTGTAAATGTACAAATTATATTTATTTTCATAAAAAGAAGAAAATATAAAATGTTTTATGGAAATTGGATTAATTAGATTCTTACTTGAAGAAAATAAGTTTAGCTACAAATACTGTAAAATTTTTATCTTGAAGAACATTATAGATGGGGTATATGATATTTAAAAATATGTAATGGATTTCACCCACCTCATAGATTAAAAAATACTTGTCCAAGTGCCGTAGTCAAAATTAAAAAAAAAATTAGGAATGTATTCCACGTCAACACAATAACATGCACAACACATACCGGTACACAAAAATACACACAGTAATATGGACGATATTTTAAAATTGCACACAAAGTTTCGCCAAGATTGTAAACACTTTGTGTCTTCAGGTGTAAACAAAACTAAATCCTACGCCTAAGCCTCTCAGAGTGCCTAACACTGGTTAACTGAGGGCTCGATTGATGGTAATTGCGAGGAACTTTAAATGTAGAAAATAAAATGACATAAAAAATGAAATAACAAAATTAATATGCAATATGTTTAAAGGTGAAACATGCCTTAAATATAATTTAACAGTTTGTAAAGGCAATGTTTTAAATTTCCTAATAAATAGATGATTTTCCACAATTTATCACATCTTTATATTTTTTTCATACTGACATACTTTCAGAAAACCAAGTATCACTGTATTGATAAA
>JAGFPH010003420.1:112908-131531 GCA_018207615.1 Philaenus spumarius | reverse complement strand
ATTAATTTAAAATTTCTTGTAGAGTATAGATAAATCAAAGAATTGAATTGAATAATTGTAAAATGTTGTTTTCTAAAAGAAATCATTTAGTGGTCCTCGAATCACAAAATGATATCAAACGAATAAAAAACTCGGATAGGTTCCGAAAAATTGCTTTTAATAACAAAACCGCAAATAGCGAAAACCAAATCTTATGGAAAAAGGAAGGTTAAAATATATAGTTATGATCTACACAATCCTATTTTGTATTCACTACCGTAGCAACCAATCGCATATAATAACAAAAACAGCATATTTGAATCATTAGCTAAAGGCAATTTTTTCTCCAAACTGATAACTGAACTTAAAGTTAATTAAATTTTCAGTTCGGTTTTCAATCGAATCTGCTTTCCTAAAAATTGGACCTAAATAGGCGCAAAATAAATAAAAAGAGAAAAGAAGTAAGTTATGAACTTAGAGGCATATTTTAAGACTATTATGTTTTGTTTACATTCACACACATTAAAAAAAGTAGCCTAAACAATAAACGATAGGCCTATACTGCAAAATGTTTCGGAACAGATATTTGTATTATAACACGGTAATTTTTTCGTTAATTGCTTTGATTTTGTTTGCTTTTATATTGTTAACCTTTAAAAAATAAGAAAAAATATGTTACATCCTAATTAAAATTAAATAAGACATATATAGTAGACCTATTTATTAATAATATACGGTAATTGATAGTGAGTAACTTTTTGGTTAGGTTTTTGATTAAGTGTACACCTGAGACATACTGGTTCTTTTAACCTTTATTATAACTGTTGTTATAATATACGAAATAATTTGATTTGAACATTTAACATGATTTACCATCTTAGTTTAGAGGTTTTAAATCCTCCTACACCTTTATTATAAATAAAACATAACATGTTTTTAGAAGGTTCCAACGGGGGTTGGCGTGCGGAGCACGCAGGGGTCTCCCCTAGTAAGTATAGATAACCATAAATATGACACAACATTTTATGAAAACACTTTGTACATGTGTCTAGTGTATTATCTGTACACATTCTGGATGATAAAAAAATAATAGGTTAAAAATAAATTAAGCAAAAAATTCAAAAATAAAATGCGTAGCCTACCTTCAATCAATATTTTATTTAAAATTTACTATAACATTTTTTAACCACTAAATAAATAATAATTATTGCACTATTGATTTTTATAAGAAATTTATATTTATACTTTCAAATAAGAAAATTTAAAAATCCACCCCCTCCACCCAAAATTAGATTCGACACCCCAAAACGTTATATACAAAAACTAAACAATGTTTTAAATAATTTTCTTTTATATTGTGAGTCCGTTTTATAATTTAGAAGAATACCTGAAACAAGAATCAAATTAATTGCTAAGAAATACATAAAAATTAAGAACATTTAAATCGTGGTGTGTTGAAACATCCCAGGATACCAGTTAAGGGTCTGCTCCAGTAAACGAGAAAGCAACAGAAACGAAAGCGCTTCTCACTATATCCCTATCTAAATAGTGCAATTTCTTGCAGCTGAACGCTTTGACATTGCCTCATTTCAAACCATATAAGTCTATCTTTTGTAATTGAGCGTTGAAAAAAAAACTGCATATTCTTTATAAAATTTCAGATCCGGCTTGCAAATTATTTTTCATTATTAATTTTTTATTGTGTTAGGAAAAAAATTCAATCTTTGTACTTACAAAATGTCCATTACATAAAAAATCAAAAACATTTAAAAAAAACTAAATTGCAACAAGGATGCGTATTGTGACTGTGCTTAAAATGAGACCTTGCAAACAATTTTATGATAAAAAATAAACGAAATAAATGGTTTGAAATTTAACATTGCTCTTATGGCATAAAAATCCAAGATGGCCGTCACTACAGCAGACCCTTAAGGATTAATCTTAGCCGATTAAGATGTGCTTAATATAGATTAATTATTTTAATATCTGTGTATTTGCATATAGTTTTATGTAACTATACTTGTGTTTATTGTTTATGTATAAAAATGGTGCGTGAATGTGTTTGAGAAGAGGAATTTTATGGGGAAGGGGCGGCGCCATTAAATTTCCCTTGGCGCGGCAAAACATACAGGGCCATGCCTGCCAATACCTCAGTATACGTATTTATAAATTCTAAACACTAGACAAATCAATCCCACAGCTTAATTACAATTTATACGCCAATACGAGTAAATTATTTAACTTCAAATTTTTTACTCCACAAACTGCAAAAACATATGGGAGCTCGAGCCATTCCTTGCCCATATTAATGTATGCCTATGTAAACTTGTAAGATATAAATTATATAAATATGAGTCAATACAATAACATACAATGGGTATATACTTTTCAGTTTAGATTGTAAGTTACCGTATCATTTAAAAAATATTGTTCGTTCGCCCACTATATCCAAGTGTCTTTCTCACATTCTCATTGTCATAAGTTCATTTTTACTTATTCTGGAGCAACTATTCAAAACTCACCTTTCATCAGTTCAGGTAATAGTCTATAAATGTTATTAACTCTTTATCTGTTTTATTTGTTATAATTTTTACATCTATGTACATTATATCCAACAGTATTGCTATTACATTAATTACGGTATTTATAATGTTTATTTCACACATTTGAAGAAGGGGAAAAGTTTGTGCTCAATTTGAACAACATTAATCAATGAGTAAATTGTTTTGGAGAAAATACTACGCAGCAAAAAAAATTCAAACGAAGGGACTTCACAGTTCACACAGTGTTTAGACTTTTTACTAGTTTTTTCCAGTTTGGAAGGTGGGGGTTAAGCTTGGGGAAGTGTTGAGAGTGAGAAGGGACATCCTTTTCCTTCAGTTTTCACTTTGTCAGTGTTTGCTACACTTTTCAGTCGTAGTTTGAGTAAGAGTAAGCCTGGTTGTGAGTGGTTGTTTAGGAATAAGTTTGATAAGCGCAAATTATTTTATATAATCTGGAAGTATCAGTATTTCACCAAAGTAAGTATTTCGTTCATATTAATTTATTCTATTGATTGAAGAGTTCGGTGTAATAACGTTTATAATGTTGTTCTTAACGCTATTACATGTATTATGAATTAATTAATTGTAACCTAGACCTACTTTTCAATAAAGAAACTAGGTAATTAAAAAGACTATTGAGTTCTACAAACTACATTCAATTTTATAAATTGATGCGCAATATTAAATCTTCTCTTTGCATAATACTCATATTCAACTATAATAAAATTGTGTGAGGAGGCATCTATTTTTTTATCAGTTTTTAGATATAAAACAGTTTTGTGACAAGTTCAAGGCCCTTTGTAACTCCTACCTACGTTTTAATTTTTTATTCCTTATCGTAAATCAATGTTGAGGAAGAGAACTTTCATAATAGTTCAAAGTTTTTTTTTTGAAGTTTTTAGAATCAATTAAAATGAAGGCCTAATAACATAGGCAAACTTTTCCATAAAATCTTGCAACTTAGCCTAACAGTTTTGTTTGAAGGGATCTTTGTTTATTCTTGGATCCAAGGTTACTGATTAAAACAAACTTCACAAATCAAATCCATTTAGTTTTTTTTAATTATAGGTTTGTATACAATGAAACACATGTCATGTTAAATAAATTCAAATTAATTTTGTACAATTTCCAATTTTCCAAATAGAGTAGGGCCTATAAGAGCTTTTAGGCCTACTTTCATTTTCAACTACAATGTTCACTTTTGATACTTACACTCAATGTATGGTTTATAAAAATGAAAATCATCGGGAAAAAATTATAAATTTCAAAGTAGGCTAGGCTATGCAAGGTTTATTTAAAGATATTGTACAAGAATTTTTCTTTTGGCTTAGCCTATTGGCACCTCAGGTAAATTTCGAAGTACCTATTTACTTCCATAAGCTAAGCATTTAACTAATTTATTTACCCCTAAACAAACTGAATGGATTTGATACTGTGCCTGTTAAGGAAATTATGAGTTTTTGTCTTTCAACCCCTATTTTTCCACCTCTTGGGCTAAGGGTTGTTGTTATTAATTCAGACCAAAAGTTTTGGATATTTTAGAACTTTGCAATAATTTATGGTATTTAGAGATTTACCTGGTGATTAGGCTATCTGTTTTTACATAAACCACCCATTTTCAACCTATTCAAAGAGGCCATCTTATAAGAAAAGATATAATTTCAGACAAGGTAGGGTGAAGTGGGGTAAGTCTTTCAACCCCTATTTGTCCACCTCTTGGGCTAAGGGTTGCAGTTATTAATTCATACCAAAAGTTTGGATATTTTAGAACATTTATACTAATTTTGGGTATTTACTGGAGATTATCTGTTTTTACATAAACCACCCATTTTCAACATATTCAAAAGATACTGTATAAGAAAAGTTATAATTTCAGACAAGGTAATAGTAATAAGAAAAGAAACAAATTTAATAAGAAATTGAAAGCTGGGTTTATATTTGAAAGAAATTGTTTGAGTTTTTGTCCACAGTCAAAATTGTTAATGTAAGTAAATAGGAGCGAGCAGTGTCGTAAGTGAAACCACACAAGTAATAAGTTAATGTTCTTAGTGTCCGACACTACAATTTGTCGGTAGAAACATGCTTCTGTGCTCTAGGAACTTCTCTCACTCGCACTTCACTGGATCAAATAGTGGAAGATTTTTTAGCGACAGTTCTCTGCAAGTTAGTCCATTGAGTGGTTATTTTGTAGTAGTTCCTTGTTTGCTCTGTTCAAGTTGGTGAGCTATTAATTTGTTGAATATTATTACAGCCTGTTGTTATTATTTAATGGTCAAAATAATAACTTTACTTGCTGTTAAAAAATTACTTTAAAATAGTAATTAATTGTTAGAATATACAACAAAATTAAATACTGCAGATTTTTAAGGCGAAAAGCACAGGCGGGTTATCATTGACAACATCAATTTTTTCAAACTTTAAACCTTGTTTTTCATCCAAATTCGAACCAGGGACATTCTGGTTTGGAGTAATATATGTTATCCGGGTTTCCCTACAGATTATAGAAATGTGTAAAAATTTAAAGTAGGTAACTTGATAATGCTTCTTACTGCTCTTTATAATAAAAATCTCTCTAGTAATTAACAAAAATCCAACTGTAATTGTATTATGTAAAATAGAGTTAAATAATGTTTTTAAATGTTTATAAAAAACTAATAAATAACAAATTTGTATTTAATCAAATTTAGTATATTACTTCTCTAATAAACGTATAATTTTTATGGTAATATCAATAAAATTTTGAAAAATAGTGGCCTACATAAATTGACAAAAAGTGGAGTATTTGAGGAAGAAAATCTATGTTTACAAAATTTTATACATTTTTTTTTGACCTCAACATTAATTTACGTGGATATTTAAATTTATCTTTTTTTCGTATAGGCGCTTATACAATATATTGTATAGAACAATAATTTTTTTGCGCTATAAATTATAAGTCGGCTATGTTGTTATATAATATTCTTATATAGGCTATAGGCCTAAGCCTAATTACATGCTATTTAAAATAAATCATTTAATTATTATGGTGTTTGCTGGGCTCATTATTAAGAGTACCTAGTTGAACTAAAATAAATTTAATTAATAAATAAATATATTTAAAATTCATTCAACTAATAGGTTAAAATACTGTCCACTGTGAAAAGCTAAAGTTAAAAAAAAAACATTTTTAGTTACTTTAATCATAGTTATTGTTAAATTCTTACTAAGTTAAAAGTTTTTGACCTAGTTAAATGAAAGGAATTTATAATTCTACATTAAGCTGATTTAAATCCTATAGTTGGTGTGCATTAAAAATAACAATAGTAGGCTACAGGTAGGATAGCCTATAATAGATAAAAAACAATTTTATTTAGTTATGCAGATATTTTGGACATGCAACACCAACTGTATTATTTGTTGTATAATGCAACACCAACTGGTTTTTCTTGAAGTTATGAAAAGTTGCGAAAGTTAAAATTGTTTGAATGTACTGTCACGTGTTTAAGTGGATTTTCTTTAATTGTCGGGACTCATTGGGACACTAGTTCGCGCAAGAGTTCGCAGAATACTTGCTTATAGTTTGCAACAAGAATTTTATCGTATTGTTTAGACTAATTACTGTTAGCACTTGTACAAGTGATGTCATGCCACCATTTTTCTTGCAGATATAAACCCAGCTTTACACACAGAACATTCAGCCATCTTGGTAATTTGATTTTTGTTACAGAGTTAACAGATCTTCAACCAACTTAATAATTAATTGAATATTGAATATAAATATCTCATCTCAAACGTTTCTGTTAACTTAAAAGTAAATAAAATTATTTACAATTGAAGCAATAGGCCTATTACAAAAATTGACAGAAAAATAGTGGTGCACAATTATATTTCCTAATTGCTACTGGAGCAATTACGTATAAATATCTATGTATTTGTTTTAGTAGGGTAGGCTACAGTATTTGTTTTTCGCCATATCAACTTGTGACAAATATATTCGTGTAATGTTATCAACTTACCGTTGTCAGTAGTCAATTGTCGTATTTAAAAAGACAGTGCGAGACAGTGGGCCCATCGATCATAGTTCTATTAAATGTGTTTTCGTGTAATAATTTATTTAAATGTTTGTGAACGTGTTTTTGTTAAGTGTTCTCCAATACAACGGAGGATGTTCTCCAGTAACTTAAGAATGGCGTAATAGTCGAAACGGCCGTCGTTTTTTAAAATACGACAAGTGACTACTGACAACGGTAAGTTGTTAACATTATATTAATTTATAAAAGTAGGTAGTCGGAATGGTAAAAAAATAAATGAAATATATTCAAATGATAATACAATTATTTATTTTCATTAAAATATATAAACAAATCTGAAAATAACTTAAAGTGGCTTAATTTGTAACATAGGTCTAATACTAATTAGTTTTTCTCATACAAACTTGTCACAAATATATTCAAACAATATATAAAATTACCGGTAGTTTCTATTTAAATAGGTATACAAGAAGCCCAGTCGGTGTAGGTTACAACTACCAGTAATTTGCAATACGGCTGAATTTTTTTTATAAGTACATTAAAGTATGTAGATTAACATAGGCGTAAAAAAAGGTTTACCAGTCCATTAATTTCCCAAAGTTGAAAAAAAAAAAAAATCGAAATTTTTTTCTTCGATTATCCTTAATATTTCGAGCTGGGATGAAGATAAAGAAAAATAAAAAATACCACCATGTAGGGTAAGTATTTTTCAATAAAAAAGGTCATATATATGTATTTCTTTCCTCCGACCAATGGTTTGTAGCTAGAACAAATTCGATAATGCAGGTATGTATTTTGCAGGAGGGGAAATCACTAAAAGTTGAAATCTCATTCATATATGAAGCTATGAAGCGTTGGCTCATTCTAAATTGGCTGAAATTTAATATATCGAATTGAAACTTGACATAGGAGATAAAATATATATTTTAAACATTTATGCTGAGTCTCAGCTTGTTATCTTGAAAATAAAACCCGGTCTAGAGCCACTTGACTTATCAATGGGTTCTCGATATTAGGAGAACCGGACCCACGAAGTAATTTCAATCTATTCCAGTTTCGTCAATTTTTGGAATATCAACATCAAATTTGTTTTACAAGTTGAATACACCAGTATAAATATTCTTAGTAAGTATGAACGATTTTTTTCATGATATTTTTTAAAAATGAGACGCTTGAAAATAGTCTTCTGTTTTACATATCTCGTTTTAACTATAACACTTTTGGATTCACCGACTCAATTTTCGACATTTTTAAACATATCGATTTAAAAATTGGTACAAAAGTTACAAACACAATTGTTTTTTGCTATACTTATTTTAAAAACTATATTTAAAAAATTGATTAATCTGCAGCTGATCAACTTTAAAAGCGTTTTGATGAAAAATCTAAAAGAGTCTAAAATTTAACTTTTTTAAGTTACTTGTGCTTTTAGAAGTAAATAATAAAAAAGGTTTATAGGCCTCTACTCCTTGATCTTGTTTGCATCTATATGTTTAACTTGTAAAAAAACTTTTAGGTTGATATTTTAAAATTTTCTAAACTGGAGCCGTTTAAAATGAGTTCGTGGGTCCGGTAGGCTACTCCTAAAATCGAGAAACCCATTGATAAGTCAAGTGGCTCTAGATCGGATAATTTTCAAGATAACAAGCTGAGACTCAGCATAAATATTTAAAATATATATTTTAACTCCTATGTCAAGTTGCAATTTGATATATTAAAATTCAGCCAATTTAGAATGAGAATGAGCCAACGCTTCATATATGAATGAGATTTCAACTTTTAGTGATTTCCCTTGCTGCAAAATACATACCTGCATTATCGAATTTTTTCCAGACAAACCATTGGTCGGAGGAAAGAAATACATATGACCTTTTTTATTAAAAAATACTTCCCCTACACGGTGGTATTTTTTATTTTTATTTATCTTCATCCCAGCTCGAAATATTAAAGATAATCTTTTTTGCGTATGGGATGCATCCCGTATGGTGGTCCAAGGACAACTGTCGTTACAAGGTTAAGTAACCATGCGGTGACGTTTGTTAGTAAGCTCGTATGCTTACAACACGTTATCTTGTATGCTGATAGCCGTGTTGTACACAAAGGTTAAGTTTAACTTGTGAACCTAGTTTTCGTGGAATTGATTGCACTGCCAAGGCAGCAGGTTCGGGAAGAAAGTAGAAGGAATGACACGCCCATTAGGCCAGACACAGTCGTAGTCTTAGGGGACTGGCTTAAGGGTCGGCTCTAGTAAAACAAAGCAACCTGCGACTCCCTATAGCGGCGGTAGGTTACGCGGACATTGCTCATCCTAAATCCATTTAAAACCCGCAATTATTCAAATAGCGTTTTAAAAAAAATAGGCTACCAAACTCTTGGGGACAAAATTCTTCATCCGAAAGGCTTGGTAATTTTTCGCTATAATTAATAGTTACAACGTAAAAAAATATTTAAATCACCCTATAACGGCGGTTGGTTATACGGACATTGCTCAGAATAAATCCATTTAAAACCCGCAATTTTGTTCAAATAGCGTTTAAAAAAAAAATACCAAACTCTTGGGCACGAAATTCTTTATGCGAATGGCTTGGTAGTTTTTCGCTATAATTAATATTGACAACATAAAAAATATTAAAAATCAATGTTTTAAATTGTTAATAAATATTAAACAAAATATTTTCTTAGTTTTGAAAAAGCCATTTGCATGCATATTGACCATAGCTTTAAAATGACATATCGTTTATAATTTTCCGATTAAAAATAAAGGAAAAATTTGGATTTTAATTTAACATTGGTGTTATGGAGTGTCGGCCAACATGGCCGACAGCTAGAGCCGACCTTAAAGGAGTAGTGCATATTTTGTTCTTCGACCTCATTTTTTTCATTCCTTGTAGTAAGGTACGTTGGTTGTGTCAAAAATTGTTTCAGACAATTTTTTGAACGGATTTGATAGGTAATATAGTTTATCCAATCGTCTTTTGTAAGTATATTTTTTCCTGAGAAAAGTTATTTGTTTCATATTTTGATGAAATTTATCATAAGTATCAAGAGTATAATTTGGGAAAGTTTTTATAAAATAAGCTTTCAACAAAATTAGTAGGTAGCTTAATTTCTGAATAAAATTGTATGTAAATCTTATTCCAAAGAGTTTAGTATATAATTACGAGGCTTGTCCAGAAAGTAAGCACCGTTTCGTTCTACCGCCGGCACAGCGCTAGCGACGATGCTCCGCGCATTACGGAAAAATTTTGTTGTGTTTACATTAGTTAGTGTGCACTCAAAATGTTTAAAACAATTTCTGATCCCGCGGACTGTGAAGTGCGTTCTGTAATACCATTTTGAACGCAAGGAACACGAAGCCTGCTGAAATTAATCGCCAACTTACAGAAGTTTATGGAGAAAAAGTTATCAGTGATGGAATGGTAAGAGCATGGGTTCGGCAATTCAATGATGGGGGAACCAATGTTCATGACGAGGCTTGCAGCAGGCGGCCATCGGTTGTGAGTGATGAATTGGTTGAAAAAGTGAATGAGAAAATTTGTGGAAACAGACATTTCACCATAAGAATGCTTTCTGATGAATTCCCACAAATTTCAAAATCTCTTTTGCACAATATTGTGGTTAATCGCTTGAATTATCGTAAGTTCAGTTCCCGTTGGATTCCGAAAATGCTTACGGATGAACACAAAAAGAAGCGACTTGGCAGTGCATTGACATTTCTTACCCATTGATGAAGGAGGCGAATTCTTAAACAAGATTGTTACAGGTGATGAAACTTGGGTTTGCCATTCACTCCAGAGTCCAAACAACAGTAAATGGAGTGGAGACACTCACGATCATCCAAAAAAACAAAAGTGCACTGTGTTCTGGGACAGAAAGGGCATTCTGCTTGTTGATTTTCTACCCAGAGGAGAAACAATCAATGCGGAATGATATTGTGACACACTTGAGCAATTGGACCATCCGACGTACAGCCCTGATCTGGCACCTTCTGATTTGCACTTGTTTTTGCACTTTGACAGCGATGATGCAGAAGACGGTGTTCAGCAATTGCTATCGTCAATGGTGGCATCTTTCTATGTAGAGGGTATAGAAAAGTTGGTTCCTCGCTACGACAAATGTCTAAACTATTTTTGAAACTATGTAGAAAAATAGTTTAAGATATCCTCTTTCTTGTTGAAATAAATTTTGTTGAAAAAAAAATTGTCTGTATGTTTCTTTTCAAAACGGTACTTACTTTCTGGACAAGCCTCGTTATATTATTTGATTTCAGTAAGGAGCCTACTATTGTCGATTGATGGCAAAGAGTTAAGTGCTTCTTTTATATTATCAATAAGGTTTTGCTCTTACATTTTAAAAAGATTGTATTATTAAGAAAGAAAAAAAGCCTTTGTGCCTATATATTTAGCCTGTCTTACTGAGCAGGAAAAAACTAAAACTGTTAGCCTACTTCTTAATTGCAGGATGTTATCAGCAGTATTACAACATCACAAACCAAACAATTGGGTTGATGTTAGTTACTCAAATAAAAGATACCATCTAGTTACCCTCTCTGAGGATGATATGGATTACATGAATATTGTTCAAGAATTTGAATCGGGAATGTTGAAAGTAAACACTGTAGAAAGAGTACAAAATCCTTACCTCTTAGGTGCTTATATACTGCGCAAAGAACAACTAAAACAGAGAGGAACTAATGTTTCCGATGTAAGTATAATACTCATATTTTAAAAATAAGTAGTCTTTTTGGTTTACTTTATTAAAGATAAATGGAGTTTCTAACGTTATTTTAATGTTTTTGAGACATGATTGGGAGCCCACTTAAGAAAATTAAAAGTAAAATAAAACACATGATTGGTATAAATACATATTATTTTGTTGGTACAAGTTATTAACCTTTTGAATATTTGACAAAATTTTTATTGAGTTGGTATTTGATTCATTCTTTAGAAATTCAATATTTAACTTCCAAACCAATAAGGTTAGATAAAAAAATAAAACATATCCAAATTTTTTATAATAAAGTTGTGTCTTTGGATAATTTTTAAGCTAAATTAAATTACAGTTACCGGTAGTTGTGAAATGAAAGATCTTTAATAATAACTTTATTTTATTTTAATATCCTAATTCCTAAATTCTGAGTTATTACAATATTACATTTAACATAATAATGACAGTATCTATCCTAATTCCTAAATTCTGAGTTATTATTACATTTAACATAATAATAATAATGACAGTATTAAATTTAACATATTATAATGTTATTATAACATAATAATGACATATAACGTAATAACATTATATTATAATGTTATTTAAGATTCTTAAACCCATGAAAAGCTTATCTATCTTTAACAAAGTTAAATGAATAGCTTCTAATGAATCAACTGTATTCAGTATAAACATTTACACAGAAAAGAAGTACAGTTGAACTATCTGGCTCATGATTTTGTGCCTTCCGTCTTATCTGGTCTAATTATTAAAAATAATAAAAACAAAATAGTAAAATTACTAACATTTGTTGAGGTTTCGCCTACCAAATTGATGATACCCAGCCACTGTTATAGTACGGGAGGTAGCGTTGCATTTTTTCGAGGAATTTTATACTGAATAAATTCAGACAGCTGACGATTTTCTTTATTATTAAAAATGTATCAAAATTCATCTGTATAAATTTCATACGGTATGAAATCACTTTATATTTAAAATTTTTTTACATGTTCATATACGTGACTGATGTAAATTCCCCATCATCTATACAGCTGATTATTATTTTTTGGTTAAAAATGATCTAAACAATTATCCCCTAAATTTTGGCTCGGTATGAAATCACTCGGAGCAAAAACTTTTTTGACAACTTCCACATGCTCTCACCTTTAGCTCCACCACTACTGGAGTGGCTGACACTCAGATCTCTTAAGTATTAAGGGAAAACTATTATTGCTCTGATTTTCAGCTAGTATGAAATGACTTGTTCAAATGTAGCGCTACCTCCCGTACTATTATGGTGTCAGTGTTTCTGCATCGTTTGAATGTGATTGGTAATATTTAGAGATGAAACTTGTTTTGCCTATCATCAATAATAGATAGTATTTTGTTAACTAGTTTTAGAAGACAAGTGTATTGGAAATAACTAATGAACTTTTGTGTTTATGTGTTCCAATTGTTTAATTTATGAACATTCATAAAAGCCCTCGTTTTCCTGGGGATGATGACCACTCAGGTTTTTTGCCTTTAAAATAATAACATAAAAAGTTTTTCTTCTCTTGTCAGCTGTACTTGATTGATAAATCATTGATAACAACATCACTGACTAACCTATGTAAGCTCATGTAATTATTAGAGACTAAATATTTGAACTTTCATTAGCATGTACAGTTCTTACCTAAGCGACACATGGTTTATTTCAATTAAAACATAGTTTATTGCACACCGTTTATTTATTAATGGCTAATAAGCACTAAGGCCTCCTTAACATTTTTTTTTTGTAATTGTGTGAAATAACCATCTGTGTATTTGAAAATAAAATCCTAAGTGACGGTAATAAAATTGAAAATATTTTATTAATTCAGTTAATTGAAATACTGCTCAAGTTTAAGGAAATTTATTGCAAAAATTATAACGTACCGTAATAAAAAAGAAGTAGGCCTATGGATATGTACTAGTAAACTGTTACCAAAAATATATTTAAAATACTCAGTCATTTCAAAATTCAAAAGAACTAATAAAAATAAAATTACCCAAGAAGCAGTATTCCTCTAAATAATTTGTGAAACAAAATATTAAGAATTTAAAAATGGTTTTAAGCGAATAAGATTACATTCTTTTCTTATTCAATGAAAATAAACTAAAGCTATTTCTAATTAACTGCGTATAAAAAAACCAGCCTAATTGAAGAAAGTAAAATAAAAATAAAAAAAAGTAAATAAAAAAAAACTATACTGTATTAGGCTACTCAATTAAATACATTGTAAATGTACAAATTATATTTATTTTCATAAAAAGAAGAAAATATAAAATGTTTTATGGAAATTGGATTAATTAGATTCTTACTTGAAGAAAATAAGTTTAGCTACAAATACTGTAAAATTTTTATCTTGAAGAACATTTATAGATGGGGTATATGATATTTAAAAATATATAATGGATTTCACCCACCTCATAGATTAAAAAATACTTGTCCAAGTGCCGTAGTCAAAATTAAAAAAAAAAGTTAGGAATGTATTCCACGTCAACACAATAACATGCACAACACATACCGGTACACAAAAATACACACAGTAATATGGACGATATTTTAAAATTGTACACAAAGTTTCGCGAAGATTGTAAACACTTTGTGTCTTCAGGTGTAAACAAAACTAAGTCCTACGCCTAAGCCTCTCAGAGCGCCTAACATTGGTTAACTGAGGTTAGGGCTCAATTGATGGTAATTGCGAGGAACTTTAAATGTAGAAAATAAAATGTCCTAAAAAATGAAATAACAAAATTAATATGCAATATGTTTAAAGGTAAAACATGCCTTAAATATAATTTAACAGTTTGTAAAGGCAATGTTTTAAATTTCCTAATAAATAGATGATTTTCCACAATTTATCACATCTTTATATTTTTATCATACTGACATACTTTCAGAAAACCAAGTATCACTGTATTGATAAAGTTGATATAGAGCCTGCCTTGGAGTTCAACTTAGATACAAGGAGATACACGACTGAAGTAACCGATAATTGCCCTAAACTTCATGATACACCACAAAATGCAACTGAGAGACTTTCTGGGAACTTTTCTAACAAAATAATCATTGTGTGTAAAGTTCTTACTAAAGATTCTGAATCTAATTATGAAATGGAAAGAATGCCAGTGTTTGTTGTTACACTGCAAGAAAATTGTTCACAAATTCAACATTAACTGCAAATTATATGAATAACAAGGTACAGACAAATTAAACATTACCTACCCTTGGTTGAAACATTGAAAATAAAAAACTTACTGTGCTGCAGAAAATAGATCTATAAATTTAACAATTTAGATTTTTTAGTGTAAAGTAGGATTGCTGACATTCAGTAGTTAAAAAATAGTTTGCCCTTATTAAAATAATAATAAAGATTGAAACTAAGGTTGAACAGTTGTGCCAACTTTCATTTAACTAACAAATTATTTTGTATCCCAAGAACTTTATTAGGCTTTTCAATACCTATGGATAAGTAAGTCAACTGATATTTTTTGGTTATTAAAATAACATCTATTATTTACAACATTTTAGATAAGAATGTATCATGGAGTAACTATTTCTGACATGCCCATTGCTCTCGAAAATAATTTTGATGTGAGGAGATATAAAGAGGCTGGCCGTAATACAGGTAAATGTCCTGTGTTCTACACCTCGCCAAGTTCAGCTTACACAACAGCTAGAAATGTAATTATTGTTGCTAAAGTTCTTGTTCACTATAAAATATCTTACTACAGAAGTGAGTGTGACATGGAAAGAGTGCCAGAATTTGTTGTTAAATTGTAATCAGATCTTAAAGTATGTTATACAGTAGGACCGTGATTAACTGAGCTATTGTGGATGGTGTTAACCTCGGTTAGCCAAGAACTCGGATAATACAGACCTATAGGCCTTAACATGTTACGAATACACTAATTGAAGTTAAGACAGACAGGTACGAAACTGGACTTAAAATGATGAAATTGCATGTTTTTAAGACTTATTTAATTAAATACTGTTAATTATTAAAAATATATATAATAATGCATTGACATAAATTGAATATTTAAAAGAAAGCAAAACTTATACAGGGTGATTCAGGAAGAAACGGAAAAACTTTCAGGACGTGTTCTACTAGTGAAAATAAAGAAAAAGGTTCCTGTAAACATAGGTTCGGAAATGCTTCGTTTTCCAGATATCCACCATTTTGTTTTTTGTGCAAAATAATTAATTTTTAGAGAAATGTTTGACTGATTGATGTTGCCAAGTTCAAACTTGGCATGGAGTTTAACCTAACAATGATCTATCTTAAGAAAAATAAGCGCTTATATCCAATCATGCGTTTCAAAATGGCGGCTGTTTGAAAATTTCAAACCTAAATTACTCCAAAACCGTATATTTTAACAAAAAATTTTTAGACATCTTTTTTGTAGACCTTTTGATTCTCTATTGTATGGTCTCACAAAACAATCAGATGAAGGAAAATAGTTGTTATGTGTAATAATGGTTTGTTCAATCTAGCATCCTAACATCATAGTAAATTCAACAATAATGTGGTTACGAATGCTGTTATTATCTTTAAGTTAACTATTATCCTTCATCCGATTGTTTTGATAGTTACACACTATCAATACGGAATTAAAAGGGCTGCAAAAAAAGTATCTAGACATTTTTTGTTAAAATGTACGCTTTTGGAGTAATTTAGGTTTGAAATTTTCGAATAGCCGCCATTTTGAAATGCATGATTGGATATAATCGCTTATTTTTCTTAAGATAGATCATTGTTAGGTTAAACTTCTTGTCAAGTTTGAACTTAATTAGTCAAATATTTCTCTAGTTTTGAATAATTTTGTACAAAAAACCAAATGGCAGATATATGGAAAACGAAGCATTTCCAAACCTATGTTTATAGGAACTTTTTTCTTTATTTTCACTAATAGAACACGTCCTGAAAGTTTTTCCGTTTCTTCCTGAATCACCTTGTAGATTTGAATTACAGTTAGCTGTTAAAGAAGTCTCTCAAGTCCTGTTTGAAGATGCGCTTCCTGTTGGTTGCCCCTATTTCACACCAACATTGTAGTAGCAGAAGATCAGTTGGAGTGGCTTGAGGCAATTTTTCTATGTAGCTTAGCGCATTTTCAATTTCTTGAAATCCATCTGAATGAGATATTTTCTCAGGAACGCCATTTTAAGCTAGGTGACTAGCTTCTTGGTTCAATTCATCCATAATCATGTCATCTGTCACTTCTACTGTGTTATCTGCCTTAACCTGCTTCTAGCCGCAGTGCCTTACGAGTAATTAGTGCACTTAACTTTAAATTTCACACATTTTAATTACAGTACTGTATTTGTCATAATACCTTGGATAAACCGGAATTTGGGTAGCCAAGGCTCGGTTAACCGCAGTCCTGCTGTATTCACTACTCCAATGATTTTTACCACTTGTTTTATTTGACAATAAGTTATTTTATTTTTTGATTATAATATTTGAAAAATTTATGATTATTTGAAACATTTGTTTTTAACTACAGTTAAGTTTTCCCCAGTTACTTTTAATAGTATAAGAGAGATTAAGGATCATTGACAAGAATAAGAAAACTTATTAATATTTATGGAAAAGTATTAAAAGTTGATTTTTTTATTCCATTACATAGGGTATTTACTACATGAATGAATTTGGAATATAGATTGCTTGTTTTACTGATTTCTTTTGAAACACCAAAGAAGAAAGTTAAATTTTTTTTAATTGAATGTAGTAAGGTAAGTTTTAGTAAATGTTTGTTTACAGTACTACTTATAGTTCAGTAGCTGGTAAAACACAATCCAGGAATAAAAAAGATACGGTACAAATTTAAAAGATAAAAATTAATAAAAGCTTAAACAGTCGATATATATTTGATAAGCAATTCACGCTGTAATTTTCTACTAAATCAATTTTATTGTTTCGTTTTGCAGCAAAATCTCTTATTGTTATCAAAATCACAAAATGTGTATTCTTGGATATCTTATTAAAATCAATAATTTATTTTCAATTTAATAACCTGTTTAATAAGACACCATTGTAATATTAACTTAACAAAATTTGAACCAAATCAGTATCAACAAAAATTATAAAGTTCCTTAGCTTAACTGAACATTTTGAATAATAAACACTCCCTGAAGAATACTTGTTCTATTTATAGTTAATTTTAAAATATAATTAATGAAAAATTAGACTAGTTACTTTTACAAAAACTGTTACTTTTCTAACCTACGATTTAACGTTTGAATTAATATTATTTCCAGTTGTAATTGCAAATGGCACAAATAATGATCTTTTTAAACTACTTACTTGGTGTACTCATTTAGATTGACTTAAAACTAATCAGAGATTTTTGTTCTCACATAATTTTCTGGTTAATTGGATTAATTATTTAAAGTTTTGATGATTGTCAAAGTTTTTTTATCAGTAAATAAAGCAATCAATTTCTAAAAAATACAATTATGTATTTAAGTTTTTAAAATCATGTATGAAATTAGTTATAACATTAGTGATTCATTAAAACATAGGTACTAGATTTTGTAAATTTATTTAAGAGCATTTGTTTTATAATTAAAAGTAACTTATTAGGAGTATTCTAACAATAACTAATAAACAAAATGAAAATCATTGTTATCTGAAGAATTCAATAATTACTGTAAATTAAGAACTCAAGAAGGAAATTATAAATATGTACAGTAATATTTTCATTTGTATGCGACTAGTATTAAAGTGTGCTTCAAATTTACTTTAGAAGTTCTTAAATAAGGCTTTTTTTTAGTTACACACATGACATTCCTTAAATTGTATTTTAAATATATAGGATGATTCAAAATGGTACATAATTTTGGAAACTGGTTTTAAGCTAAACATATGAAAACAAATTTATATAAACACTTAGTTTTGCGTCTTGATGGCCATTTTAATTTTTCTTTAATACAATAGAACTGTTTTATACTCTTCATTTCTAGCTAAAAAAGTTCTTATAATCTTTCACTTGACTTTTGCAAAATGGGAGTTATTACAAAGAAGCTATCCGTTAATTGGTACTTTTTATGTTGATTTAAAAAATGTACTGTAAAAATTAGTAATAATATCTCTATTCCTTCAGGTTTCCTAGCTTATTTTTACATCAAGAATGTTTTCAAATAACCCTGTATACAAGATTATCACTAGCTAGTGAACAAATTATTTTTATGGTTGTGTAATCATCTTAATTAATATTTTTAAAACTAAGGTAATTAAAAGAAGTCTTTGAAATTTTTGATTATATTTTAAGTACTGTATCTTTATAATGATTAACATTTACACAATTTTTTTTAAATGAGGAGTACTAATAAAAGTAATTATTTTGGTTTTGT
>JAGFPH010003420.1:85337-112898 GCA_018207615.1 Philaenus spumarius | reverse complement strand
TAATAAAAGTAATTATTTTGGTTTTGTATGTTATTATTTTTTGTATTTTTTACAACAATCATGATGCATTAAGAGATATTTATGTTACAAGTGAGGTTAACTGCTTCTTTTTACATCATTCGAAGGGGATGTTTGTATAACAAGGTGAAGCCGAGTTGTATAATCCCACCGAGTGATGTAAAGTAGCGGTTATCACGAGTAACGTACAATATTTTGACCTAACCCCACATCTTAAGAATTTGGAAAGAACAAATCTCCTATTGTTAGTAGAATTCAGAAGTATACGTTAGTCTGTGAATAACTGTTATTTAAACTATACAATTTAATTTTGTTTAGTAGTAATGAAATTAATCTGCTACAACAAACAATCAGCTGATCGAAGCGTTTCAAACAAACAGCTGTTTTAAGCGTGATGTAATCCTAACTTATATGGACTCTTTACATCACTAGAGATGTAAAGTAGATCAGTAAATTACTCCAGGGGTAGGACGCTTACCACATGGGGTTAGGTAATAGCTATTTACGTTACAAGTGTAGTAAGAGCGTTTTTACATCATGCAGGTGAATGTTGTGCAACGAGCGAAGCGAGTTGCATAATTCACCTAAGTGATGTAAACACGCTCTTGCGTAACGTGTAACGTACAAGATTTTACCTGACCCGACAATATACAGGGGTTTACGTACAATATACAAGCGTGATGTATACAACTTCTTTACTTCACTCGGTGAAGTAAAGTTTCAAAAACTCACTCGGTGAAGTAATGAAACCCATTCATCTTCTATCAGTACTGGTAACGTTTTTTTACAAACAAAAGCTAGGTTAGGAAAATACTTTAAAGCATAACAATAACATTCAAGCGCACAGCTGATTTCTAGCATTGAACGTCGTTGGCTCCATAGAGGTATATTTTATTAAGTTGAGCACTCAATGTTATTTGAATGGGTTTCATTAC
This sequence comes from Philaenus spumarius, assembly GCA_018207615.1. Taxonomy (NCBI): domain Eukaryota; kingdom Metazoa; phylum Arthropoda; class Insecta; order Hemiptera; family Aphrophoridae; genus Philaenus; species Philaenus spumarius. The sequence continues at coordinate 111,945 of JAGFPH010003420.1, read as the reverse complement.
TTCACCGAGTGAGTTTTTGAAACTTTACTTCACCGAGTGAAGTAAAGAAGTTGTATACTTCACGCTTGGGATAGGGAAGTTTAACATGGCGGGTTGGGTAAACAAATTTATAAGTTTTTACGTGTAATGCAGGTCATTTATGGTGTTAGAAATAACAAGCTGTTTTAGTAAAGATGAATTTTATAAGTAAATATTGAGTTTGACTTGTGAGAAAATATATTGATAGAATAAAACTTAAACACAGAATTATAGTTTGATTATTGTAGCTTCTGCATCACTGCACTGAAGATGGCGACTTAATTGTTTAAATGCGTTTGAGTTAATAAACGTATTAGTTGTGAGATTCTGTGTTCAAGTTTTATTCTATCAAAGCTAATTTGTTTGTCACAGTTATTTATAGGTTAAATGTCATCAATTTTCAACTATGAAACCCTTATAAAGTTGTGAAGTTTGAGATCCAGATCCAATAGACCACATCACTGAGACAATAATACTTTTCATATTGTTTCATCTGAATCAGGTAAAGTATTATTTTGGGAAATGTTTGTCCAGTGTACCTACAAACATGCGCCTAGGTCCTAGGGGAAACCCCTGCGTGCTCCATACGCCAACCCCGTTGAAACCTTCTATATACATAATCATGTTATGTTTTCTTTATAATAAAGGTGTAGGATTAATAATATTACTCCAAAGATAATATGGTAAATAATGTTAAATGTTCAAATCAAATTATTTTGTATATTTTATAACAGCAGTTACAATAAAGGTTAAAGAACCAGCAACGCTCTGGTCTACACTTTCAAAAACCTAACCTAAAAGTTAGAAATACAAATAATTGTTTCAAAGTTTGAAATCAGATGTTAATGGAAATATTGGAGCAAACAGCTGTCTTATCTGTTATTTTATTAAATTTCTTGCTATGGTAATCAATGTAAATACATGTGTTGGTCCACCAGTCTAGGCCTAACCTAAGATTTTTTTCCGACTAAATTTACATATAAAAAATGTTTTGATCAAAATGAATTATAGCTTATGTTATTCAGGGATAGTGTAGCTTTAGTAGTAAAACTATTTTTCAATCGGTTCAGTAGTTCCAGAAATTATCCCCTATATACAAACAAATTTTACTTCTTTATAATATTAGTATAGAAAAGTAAGTAATCTGACAAAGATAAAATAGTCCAATCAATGTTAACAATCATATAAGCTTTAACACGTTCGCTACCGTTATGCATAAAAAAATCCGTAAATATAGCCCGGCCGGCTCAGTTATGAGTCAGCTGTTATGTAGAAATAGTCCGGGGGCTCTAAAATGAGCCGGTGTTACAGTGCGACTAAATGGTCGATTGTGAGATACCCGTCTATTTTAGAGGATAGAAACTTTTGTAGCGGTCTGTAGGGATACGGCTGCATATACTGTATGTATGGTCTCTGGGTTTCTAGACTTATAGGGTAAATACAGTGTTGCTATGTTGGTACTCCTGGACAACCACAGCTGACTTGCAGCCTGTTAGTTTTTTATAACTGGAAACTAACCTAAACAGTGCGATCACGTGTTTTTAGTGATGTAGATGGTTGAAGTGAGACGTGCAGTGAGTACGGTAACTTGTTTTGGCCGGTGGGATTCACGGCTTGAAATTGTAGTAAACATTCTTCTGTTCAAGTTGTTGATGACACTGCTGATGATTAATGGTTGTAAGTTTGGGATTTTCAGTTAGTTGAACGTCACTAAATGTATTTTCACTGATGGCAATTTTTGCTTCCAAAATCTTGGTACCAGGCTTTTCCTTCATAGCCTCAAAAAACCGCATACTTCGCCTTATGAGTTTGTCGGCATATACTACTGTAGTTTCTTATTTTGCAAGGACTCTGACAACATCTAAAGCTCAGCTAAAATGTCATACATTATTGCCAAATCTAGCAAAAACTGAGGTGATGAACATCGCTTTGATAGTCCATTGTACGTTGCTCGTTCTGCCTAGTTTCTCCTCAAATCCGTACCAAGTAGCTGATACCGCTCTGAACGAGCTTGCTACCCAATGTAATCCTAAAATTTTTCCAATTTTATTCATCTCCACATCTAAATTACTATCACATTCTGCTAGCTCGGCTATAAAGTGAGTAAACTTTATCCATGAATATGTGGAAATGGTTCACAGCTCCAACTTCATTTATTGCATGACCAAATGACTAAAAGCTAGCTCGAGCCTGTGGTTCATGCAGTGTCAAATAATAAGGGTTGGATATTTGGCAAGCAATTGCTCTGCAACTCCTGATTTTTTCCCAAGCATTACACTTGCGATTGCAACAAAGTTTTGTTTTAAGTAATTGTCATCAAAACCATGTTTGTTTAAGCAGTCGAGGAGATTTCTCGTTACTAATCTTTTTTGTTTTTTATTGTTAGATTCTATTACTGTATTGGTGTTTGTTACAGAAGGAAAAATATATGTATCTTATAAACACTATTACGCACCCGAATAATCATAATAATGGTGGTTCGTGTATTGATCATGCCTTCATCAGAAGTAATTTCAGTGTAAAGTCTGGTAAAATTCTTGATAAACTAACAGATCATATGCCAATTCTTATATCTTTTTTTGGAAGTGATACATTGGAATGTGAAAATAGGATTAAATACGATATAGATAGACAAAAACTTATATCTGCTTGTGTGAATGAGTCTTGGGATAGTATACTCAGTATTGGGAATAATGATAAAGCTCTAGACACACTTGTAAGCAAAATTCAAAAATTAATAGATCTGTCTCTGGTTAGAAAATCTAAAAAGTTAAGACCTAGGAAAAAATGGATTACTCCAGCTATAATTAATTCAATAAATACCAAAAATAAGTTGTACAAAAAATGGAAACATGATGAAGCGAATCTTAAAAATAAAATGGATTTTATAAGCTATGAAAAAACACTGAAGAATGTAATAAGATTAGCTAAAAATGAATATGAAAGTAACTATATTAAAAAGGCTGACTCTAAAACTATGTGGGACTTTGTACAAAAAAAATAGGATTTAAATAAAAAAATACTAAAATAGATAAAATTCTGGAAAATAATATTGAAATAAAGGAGTCCACACAAATTGCTAATAAGTTTAATGAATTTTTCAGTTCCATTGGTGATAAAATCAGTGAAACAGCTGAAGTACCTTTAAATTATCAGACTCAACAAGAAATCCCTTTTAATGGCAAAACGTTATTCTTAAACCCCACAAATGAACTTGAAGTGCTACAGATAATTAATAATTTAAAAAACAAACGAGGTGGATTCGATGGATTACATGCCAATACGTTGAAGCTGATTGCGCCTTTCATTGCTTATACGTTAGCTGAGATGATTAACAGATCAATGGTTGAAGGGGTCTGTCCAACACATTTTAAACATGCCGAGATATCTCCAATCCATAAAGCTGGTAGTAAAAGCTTAATTATTAACTACAGGCCTATAGCCCTCATCTCAAACTTAGCAAAAGTTTTCGAAAAGATCCTGCATACCCGAATATTCAGTTTTTTGGAAGACTGTAAAATTATTAGCCCTAAGCAGTTTGGTTTTGTGCAAGGGAAAGGTACTGACGACGTGATTGCTATAATCAGTAATGTTATATATGAGAAATTAGCAAAAAGTACACCAATAGTAGTAGCTTTCCTTGATTTTAGTAAAGCTTTTGATACTGTTAAGCATGAAATACTATTGGAGAAACTTTACAAGTTGGGAATAAGAGGAAAGCCACTAAACTTAATTAAAACATATTTAAAGGATAGGGATCAAATAGTTAAAATAAATGGAATTAAAAGTGGTCCGTGCAAGATTAATGTAGGAGTTCCTCAGGGCTCAATACTTGGACCCTTGTTGTTCATTATTTATTTAAATGTTTATTACAATTTACCCCCAAATAGTTGCCTATGCTGATGACATAGCCTTGCCAATTTATGCTGAAACCTGGGAAGATGTATCCACTGAGCTAAATAGAAACTTAAATCATATCTATTCATGGCTGTTTGATAGCAAATTAGTATTAAATCACAATAAATCCACCTACATAACTTTTGGAAACTACATAGACTCAATACCTTCCAATATTGCAATATTCATAAATGGAAATAAATTAAATAGAGTACATAGCAATAAATACCTGGGAATTACATATGATCAGAACATGAAATGGGATATACACAGTAATTCAATAGTAAGCAAAACCAAGTACCTAGTTTCTGTGTTTTATAGACTCAAAAAAATAGTGTCAAAGAAACTACAGCTCTATTATGGTTTATTTAATAGCATAACAACTTATGGTATCATTGGCTGGGGCGGACTTTATGAAACAGCTTATCTACCACTTCTCAGATTGCAAAATAAAATATTAAAAATAATAAGTATAGATCAAATTCAACAAAAGCTGCTAAACATTAAACAAACTTTTGTAGTTAAAGCAATATTGTATAATCTAAGTGATCTCAGACCAAAATACCTTAATTACCCTCGTTTTACCAGAAAAAGAAATTTAACGCTACCTCAACATGGATTAACCATAGGGCAAAGAAGCTATTTATATTACTCAATATATTATTTCAATAAACTGCCTCCTGAAATTAAGAAGTTACAAGTTGGAAAAAAAAAACTTTTAAGAAAAAAATAAAGACTATTATAAGTGACTGTGCTGATATAAAATAAAGTGTAGTTATAATTTAAGTAAAAACTTTCTAATGCAATAAAAAAATATAAAAAATAATAATAATTTAAATAATAAAAAAATAATTAAAACTTTATGAAATTAAATTATATTTGTTGTTATTAATAGGAAAAAAACTGAATTATAAAATTAATTGATTTAGTTTTAGGAACCTCCTACGTACAGGCTATTAGCCTCCTGTAGGTCCTTGAATGTATGTTTAAAGGAATGGCAATAAATATTATTATTATTATTACTAATGTATATCAAAAAATGAATTTTCTTAAACAAAAACTATTAAACATAAGCAAGCTTACCACGAGAACACAACACAGAGGCTTGTTAGTGAATTACTTTAAAGTCACAAAACTAAACAACATCACAATGTCAACGTCAAAGCAACCAGCAACTTTTTGACAGTTCACGAGAGGTGCAACCGGGCGCATTACAAAATGTTACATGTCAAGTTATAAACACCACTTTTTTCATGTTATATATTTTATCCTTACAATTGACTAACATTTTCCCTAAATTGTTCTTACAGTAAAAGGCTGGTTTAGAGTTATTTTTCGTTTCTAATATATTCTTAACAGTATAGCTAACCTTACCAATGTAGTACCGTACCTAATATGGTCAGCAAGTCTCAATAAATTTACTAAAAATTATGTGTTTGTTTTTCACAATTATAAATTCTTTTAACTTTTTTTATTAAGGGCAATAAACAAATAAAAACTTGAAGTATTAGTGATGCATTTTGATTTGGTGTCATAAAGTATTAAACACTAATTAACCTTTATATTTAGACATTCTGAGAAAATTATGTTTAAATTTAATTGGAACAGCCAGAACTTGACAAAATGCTTTTTCATAACCACTTGGTAGCTTATGGGAACACATTTTCAGTACTGGTCAAACATTTTAATGTCAAGTAAAAGGTGAGATACAAAACATTCCGATAATTTTATTCCATCAGTTCATTACTGCATTACAGTTTTTACCTGCATTACTGTATCCAATTATATTTTCAGGTTAGGCTACATTTTTACAGCCATTATGGTTAATGCACAGGTTTGGACAGATAATATTTATCTAGTTTTCTGTTTTTATTGGGAAAAGTAAATCCATCAAAAAGCTTAGATTAGAGTGTTATAATTTAAATCTTTTATTTCTTTCATCAATATTATGAAATTGTTCAATGGTAACTAGATTTCTACTCTAACAATGTATCTTCTTCATATAAATAAATCTAATTTATAATAATAAATAATTATTCTGAGGATATTATTTTTGTAAAAAAGTACTACTAAGTAAAATATAAATAAAATTTATAAGGAAAAAATAAAGGATTTTCCTAGTTCAATATGTTAATTTAAAGTTTAAAATATACCTTATTCAACTGACAACTTGTCTGGTTTTTCAGACGGTGATGAACAACTTATATCGTGACTTTTATTTTCTGCTAAAGATAATTGTGATGTAATGTTTATTCTTAATTTTTCTTCAGTTGATGGATCATCTGAATCTTCTGAAGATGAATGCAAATTCTGCTTGTCACTAAATTTTTCTGACAATGATGATTCTGAAAGTTTTGAAGAAGGTAACAAATGTATTTTTAATCTATGTGCTTTAAGCATTTTAAGTCGATTACAACCATAACCACAAGTATCACAGTTGTATAGTTTAACTCCTGTATGTGTAAGCTTGTGCCTCATCAGATCTCTGGAACTAATAAATGCATAATCACAGATATCACAACTATAAGGTCTTTCGCCTGTATGTGTTCTAAAATGTTTTTTAAGACTACCGGATTCAGAACAACTGTAAGCACACACACTGCATTTATATGGCCTTTCTCCGGTATGAGTTCGCATATGTCGCTTAAGGTGGCCAGACCTTGCGGATGTATAATCACAGATGTTACAAATATAAGGTTTTTCACCTGTATGAATGCGTTTATGTCTCTTAAGATCACCGGAGTAAGAGAACGCAGACCTACAAACATCACAAACATAATATTTTTCGCCAAGATGAAGTGTTAACCTGTGATTTTTAATACTAGCAGTATCATTACACGTATAATTGCATATACTGCATCTGTATACTTTTTTCCCTATGTGATTCCGCATATGTATCGAAAGCCGCTCTTTTGTATTGCACGAATAATCACAAACATTACACTTAATTGGTTTTTCTCTTGTATGTGCTCGCTTGTGAATAATAAGGTCTCTAGAACTCGCACAAGAAATATCACAATGATCACAGACAAATAGTCTTTCTGCTTTATGTAAACAGAGATGAAGCTTAAGGGTTGAAATCTCTGAGGAAGTATAGGAACAAATATTACACTTATATGGCGTGACATCGATATGCGTCCGCATGTGTAGTTTTAGATGTCCAGATCTTACACAACTATAACCACACAAATTACAATTAAAAGGCTTTTCAGCCGAATGTTTCTTTTTATGACGATTAAGGTCCCCGGAGTATGAACAAGAAAAGTTACAGATATCACAAGCATATGGTTTTTGACCCGAGTGTTGTGTAAGTTTATGTTTTCTAAGACTTCCAGATTCTGTGAACGGATAGCTGCAAATATTACACACATAAGGTTTCTCGCCGGTATGAATCCTAATGTGGTTTTTAAGACGTCCGGATAATGCACACGTATATTCACACATACTACAAGAGAAAGGTCTTTCTCCAGTGTGAGTTCGTACATGTTTCTTTAAACTATCAGATGTCGAACACTTATAATCACAATAGTCACAGGCAAGTCGTTTTCCTCTTTTTTGTGAGAGTATCTGCTTCAGATATTTATAGTTAAAATTTTCTTCCTTTTCTAAATCCCTTTCATCTTGATCAAAATTCTCTTCATCTTCCCATTGTACTATTGATGAAGGAGATACAGGAATTACTAGTTCTGAAAGTAAAGTATATAATATTTTATCAGGACAGTAATATTTTAAAAGAAACAGTATTAAAATAATAATATTATAAAGTTTAAACCACATGGTCTGGTTATCATAACTTTCTGAATCACAACGCTGATTTAGTTCGAACTTTCAAATTTAATAGGTTGTTCTTTCGATTTAAACATAACTCTTTAGTTTTCAGAAAATTATACAATCTTGTTTTAAATGTTGAAAATATTAACTATTGTCAGAGTTCATTTACAAATCTAGATATCTATAAAATTGTAATTCAACAAAACGTGAACAAAACTACAATAAGTTTTATTGCATATAAATAAAAAAGTACTGACTCCCGCCCTACACCCCTTTATAGTAAATCCTCCCCCTCATTTGAGAAAAAAATTAGTTTTTTCCTTCAAATAACTTGTTTTATATAGCAGTTGCACATATCAACTCTACTCTGTACTTTCAGGAATACAATTTAAAAAAAACTATTTTATTATAAATTAAAAAAATATATCCGCCATCTTGGATCTACCATCTTGAATGTAACTTTGTTTTTTTAAATGGAATTTCAAGAGAAAAAAATGGTGAAATTTGCACATCCATATCTTTAACCAATTAAAAATGGTGGCAAATAAAAAAACAACGAAATTGTGTTTCCAATTTTACACCAATTTGCTGTACTATATATAAAAAAATATTCTTTTTGGATTCAGAATCAAATAAGCTTTCAAATGATATGCCAGACAATGATATTTGGGTAAACCACTCGAAATCAATTTAGAAAAAATCAAAATTGCTGTAACTCAAAACATTTTAAATGGCAAGGTAGGTCATGGCATTTCTTTTTAAAGATCAATTAAAATGAAAAAAAATTGTATTTAATATTTTTTCTACCTCTTATAGTTAGTTAGCTAGAAATAAATTCAAATCTGATTTTTTTTAAACAAAATTATGTTTGTAAAATAAACAAACATAATAAATAGTGAAGTGTATTTCGATGCAGTACAAATGGGAATTATTATAAATTACTATTTCTCTAAATCAGTTATTTTTATTATGATGTGTTGTAATGAATGTTTATAATCAGCTGTTCAACCATGGACTTCGTTTACATATCAAAATACATTGTTTGTGGTTTTGATTAGCTTTCCTTGTCAAGTGCACGGTATTAATAAATTGTGCAACGACTGATTTTTTCCAACAGTTAAAGTGAACAGTTCAAAGCCATTTAACTGATGTAATTTTTTAAATGTGTAAAGTAAGCAATTCCATGGAGGCATTAAAGAGAATTTGCTCCAAAAAGAAAATTGAATTTTAAATAGAGAAAAACTTTGGAAAGTATAATAAAATTAAAACCTAAAATATAAAGGAAAAACTTTTTTTTAATAAAGATTGTAAGGAGACAATAAATAATAATTGTAATAACTTAAAGTATATACATATTTTTTTATTGCAGACATAAATAATTAAAATATTTAAATGGTTAAAGTCAGGACAGAGTGACACTGTTAATAAACATTAAAATATGCGGAATTAGCAAACGGATGTACACTTGATAGAAAATTCGAGAGAAAAGTCATAGGACCAAATGGATGGTTCTGTAAGGATGACCGGAAGTACGCTTCGTGGAGAAACATGTGATATTGTGCAATAAAATGTCAGCCGTTTACTGGAGTCGATGGTGAAAGGGCATACGTCGCCGTTTAAGTCAGTCGATAGCTGGACTTGGAGTTGTGTGGGTGAAAGTCACCATAGTCAACGTTTCTTTGAGATGGAAAGTTTTAGCAAGCAAAGCATGTTTGCTTGACGATATTGATTGACAAAGTAATATTAATTTATAAGGAAGTTTCCTCATCCTTTATTTGAAAAATTAAAATCCTACGTTCATCTTCGGTGTGTGTAATTTGGCGGCGCATCATGGTTGTAGTGTAAGAGAAGATCTTTCTGGAGTGAAAATTGAAATCTATTTAAAATATTAACAGTGCAGTGAAAATGAGTTGCTAGTAAAACAGTGTGTTGTAATGGTTGAATTCAGGGAAAACTTGCGCAAGTATAAAAACTTCAATATATATTTTTATATTTTGCATTCATATATTTTGTTGTTGTTTCAATTAAGATAAGTTTTTACTTGTAATGTCCAACATAAAAAGATTATACACATATATATTTTTTTAATTTTAATTGAAAACTTCAACACTTTGGAATTGTAGAATTTTATACAAATTTAATTATGTTACAATAAAAAGCTAAAATCAGCTATAATGTCTGTCTAACTTTTATTGAGTAGCCACAATTCATTATTCCAAGAACTTTCACAGTGTTTGAACCCAAAATTTATAAGTAAGGTTAAATTTATATAAATTGTGCAATAAGGTATCATCAAGCATCGACGTATTTGGCGGGTATTTTGTGGTCTGCAGACTAAAGAATTGTCAATCTGTGGAACGCAAGTGGCCAGTCAAATATTCTGTCAAATAAAGCATATCTGACTCTGACATCAGAGTAGTCATTTGGTATAAAATGTGTGATGAGGATTTGTTAAGTTGGCAATGAACCGCCATCTTGTTAAGTCACCAGATTTGTTTACATCTAGCAATTAGTAATTTCAGCTTTGTTGATTTTAGGTTATAAATCATTTTTTGATTTTAATTAAATAAATTATGTTAAATAATAGTAAAGTGAAGTAAAATAAATAATAATAATTAACTTAATTCTCATCCTAAATGATTTTTGACTGACAATTTTTCGAAGTAAAAATGTTGTTTAAATTAAAATTTGTTTGTAACTTTATTGCTACAAATGTAATTTCCTGATTGTTTGTTAATGACAATGTAATTTTAACTTTAAAAATGTACTTTGTTTACACTAATCTTTGATAGTTACAATGGCCAATGTTAAAATATATAATCTTATATTGACCGAGTCATTGGGATTACCCAAGTGCAAACAGAAATTCTTTTTAGAATATACAAGTTTGAAAAAAAATTCTGTTATATTTATAAAGTAAACTACAAAATTGTTGACATAGGAGATCAATTTAAAGCAATTTGTTCTTGTTAAGATGAAAAAACTTATTGATCAACATTTTATAATTTAGAAACAAGAACTTGCATACCATTGTTGGGTTCCTCTTTGATGACTATTTCTGGTTGCAGCAAGAATTCATCATTTGAGTCTTCATTGTCAATCTTAAAACAGGAACAAAACTTGTAAAAACATTAATAGGCATATTACGTTAAAAGAAATATAATTATACATTTTTTCTGTAGTAAAATATATATTTAAGCAGTCTATATATATTGACTAATGGTACCCTGTATCTGAGAACTTTTGCTTTTCAATTGTGATCTCTGTGATTTTACTGCTCAAGTTCATTGACTTGTCAAGATGATGCTTGATGGTCGATTTTGAAGGTTGTACACACAAAAATGCTTTAAAAAAATAACTTATACCTCCACAATGAGTTGTCATTGCAACAATCAACAAACTGGTTATGTAAGAGGTTTTGTTCAAACAGTGTTGCCAATTCTGTGTGCCATGTAAATTCAAATAGCCTAGCCCTGGAAGCAAAATATTTCACCATCCGTAAGATTAATGTTAATCTTAAAGGTTGATTCCGATTAATTTAAATCAACTAATTTTGTATTTGTTTACTTGGTAACATCAATAAGTTTATTTAGAGGGAGAGAGAGTCACCAATAAGTCATTGTTAGCTCCGTAAATCAACATTTATTAAAACTGTTGCTGCAGGTTTTTAGAACATCTGATTTTTCTATTAGTATCAAAATGTTGTTAAAATAATCATTGTTTGTATTGTTCTACTAGTCTTTTATATTTTGATTTTTTTTTTAATTTATAAAGCTATTCAAAATTTTGATAAAGAAATTACTAAATAATCAAATAATACATTGTAAGTAGAAATACAATATAATATACAATCATATTTAGACTAAAAGTTAAATGATTAAACTTACATCATAATCGTCATCTTTCTCAGTAGTAAGGGATATCATATTTTGTTTAAATTCTTCAGGTAAGTCCAGAGAATCAGAAGGTTGAACTGGTAACCTAAATAACAATAAAGAGATTATGTACCGGTAGTTAATATTTTAAACTAAATATATTTAGTGACTTCACATAAATAGTGTACAAAATGTTGTTTCTATACGAATGCTAAAAGTGCAATAATTTTACAAATAATGTCAACTGTGTTTGAAACTTATTTTTTTTATAGTGCAAGAATATGTATGTATGGAAAAGTATTATAAATAATATTATAAGAAAAGATAGTAGTTTTTTTTACCTACAATAGTATAAAATAGCAGTATACGATAATATTAACTTACAATTCCAAAAACGTTTTTATTATTCCGTTTAGTCCTTTATTTATAAAATACAAAACTAAGTAGGCATTTACACAGAGTGGACAATAAAACTCTACTGAATATTAATTGTAGTAAAATGTAAGGACTTGTGTAATAAGGCGATCCTAATCTACGACTTACAAAGATAAGCTGGTCAAAACTTCTAGTTATAGAGGTGATTTAATTAAAACGATGACTTGTGAAAGTTTTCCAGTGCCTCCTTCAAGTTATTGCGGTTTACTGATGCTTTCGAGAAAAAAACAAATTCCTTTTATCAAGGTTCTTTTGTTAAAATGTTTGGTTTATATACAGAAAACAAGCATTAAAGGTCAAAAGAAGCTGAAGGAAAATGAAAAAAGTTCGAGACATCAAGAAATTTATCAAGGTTCCACTGTATTTCAACAAAGCCTACAAGAACAAAATGACTGATTATTGTTCAATGCTTACAACTGTGATTTAGCATTATGAATTGCATTTATAAAACTCACCACTTTTAACCTCTATATAGCCTAGTTACGATACAAAAGTTGCTTATTTAGTTGCAGACAGTCTAAAGCAGGGGTCCTCAACCTTTCAGGCTCTGTGCCCCCCCCCTCCCCCATTTGAACACTGATGTGAAGTCACCCATCCCCCCCATACCACCACCATTTATGTGGTTAAATACAAGTAGTACAATTGGAATTTGATACTGAAGCCGGTTAGGATAGGTAAAGCTTGTTATTAAATGAAAATATAGATAATTTCACACACAAAATGTTATATTACTACACATAACTTTATTTTGAACTACAGTCAACTCCCGATTAAACGGGATCGGTTTATACGAATTGCGGCTCAACCAGGATCGTCAACCGGGCCGAGAGAGGTGGTGGAGCGAGAAGGGAAAAATGTGGGTGACAGCAGGGCGGGCGGCCTAATAGCAAACAAATAACGACTAACACGAAACTGATGCTACTGCAATCACGAGTAGCACCTATTCACGTTTTGTTAGAGAACAGAGTAGCAGTTATAATCTGCTACTATAGAGTAGTAGTTACTAAGTAGCAGTTATGTTATTGACGTAACATCTCTAGCCGAAAGTGACACACGACACAACTCGAGTTACGTCGAAGGCCTTCTTGACTACTTAGACAGTCAAGGTGATGCATTATTATGTGACAAGCTCGTGTTACGAAAAATAAGATCCACAATTTTGAAAAAGGAAGCAAACGCAAAAAAACAAAAAAACTCTGACGGATTATTTTAATCGTTGTTGAACATTCTGGACTATTTTAATCATGTTTGAACATTGTAAATAATATATTGCTGTACTGCTATTTCAATCTAAATAATGCTGTGTTTGTAGTTTGTTATACGTTTTAGGAGTGACTAAAGGTACAGTATAACCATTATGTTTATAATTCTTGCGTAATACCATGTATTTGGGGCTTATACTATAACGAATTGCTTTAACCGGGATTTCACATTTTCCGGGATGGTCTTGCCAGTAATTATCCTGGATAATTGGGAGTTGACTGTATATACAAATTTATTTGAGGTAATATAAGATCTATTTTAGGTTGGCGTGCAATACCAATCATTTTCACAACATTGATGAGATGGCTGGCACTGTTTGTCCTTGACCCTTGACATTAATTGAATATTTTATTTTTTGAATACACTCACGCCTCCCTTAAAATTATTCACACCCCCCAGGTTGAGAACTCCTGGTCTAAAGGAATGGATGTTAAAAATATTGTATTATTTCTTTAAAAAATTGTATTTTATTTATTTACAGTACGACCTGTCACATCCGGATCCTCCCATAAACGGACGCATCTCCAAACAAATTTTCGTATTTTGGTTGTGAAGCGGATGGGGTGGAAAAGTGAAAGTTACAGCTAGAATAATGTTTGCACACCGAGCCTAGTCTATTCTTAGTGGGCTGTTAGTTACCCTGAAATGTTATCTCTGATAAGTTATGTTTTGAACATCAAGATGAAACGAGTGAAATCAAAGTGATGCTTTTAAGAAGATTGAAGGACATGGCTTCCAAAAAAAAATACACAGTGTGTGAAGCAGCCGAAAATCAAAACTTTTTCAAAAACTAATGTAGTCATTAGCGTTCCTGTATGGTACTATAAGTAAAACTTAATTTATATTTTAATGTGCCGATCTGTAAGTCTGCTAGTAATTTTTTTAAAGCTATTGTGTTTATAATTACAGTACTGTACCTGACATACTTTAAACATAATTTAGATATTTAATTACTGTACTGTAATAATTAAAATTGTGTTTTTACAATATAAACTGTTTTCTTTTATTGTTTACTTTTAATTAATTGTCAATAGTCTATTGTTGTGTACAGAACGTCAATTTGTTAGCCTATATAGTACATTGTAGTACAGTAAATACAAGTTCAAACCGCTTGAAACATCAAAAAATAGTATTTAACAATAATGGTTTTCATTTTTTTGGACCCTTTGGCAATTTATAAATGACCTTGCTATATCCGAATTTTTCCATATCCGGATCGGCCGGTCGCCTCATTAGTCTGAATATGACAGGTTGTACTGTAATTATTATTAAAAATATACATCTTTATTATGAAAATTATAATAAAATATTTGTTGGCATGACACTTTGAAGACAAATAGGTTCAAATCAACTGGACACATAGAGCAGTTTTGAAGGAGTGTAGAGATATAATGAAGGGGAAATTGTTAGGTCACAAAAAAAGGTAAAATCTGAGGCAAACAAATAGTACCTACAGAGCAATCAACCAAAAGTATACATTCAAAATTGAGTTAAAATAAAGTTTCAGTAAGTAAACCAACCAATTTTCTTGCAGCAATGCGGTTTCATGTGGTAAAATTAGAATGTCCATTTTGTAAGCTGAAACAAATATTTGTATCACTAATAAATATTTTTTTTACAATATAATATATAGTAAATCTAATTTTCTTTAGAAAACCAAAATAATTTGGCAACAAATTGACTTTGGTTTAAAAAATCTATTCCTTTTTTTAAAGATTTAATTAACATGTATTTTAAACTTAAATTAACACCCTCATAAAATTATGTTCAACGAATTAAATTCAAAGTTACAGTTTTAAATGGCCGTTTCATTTATGAAAAAGCTAAATATATACTCCAATAACAACACATAACATTTGAGGTTTGAATTTCAATTTAATCTTGAGATACTATTTCAGATTTTTCGGAGATTATAGTTGGTGGAGTGATATGACCGGTACATACATGATTTGATCGTTTTTTATCTGAACCTGATCAGAATTAAGTCGTTAACTATCAAAAATAAACATTGACTAACAACTAAAATCATACTACTGATTTAATACTAGTAAAAAAATGCCAGCGACATATTATTTTTAAACCCATAAGGCCAAAATAAACTCTATGCTGCTAGAATTTCTAAATATAAAATTAATTAGGGGTAAATAAAAGTTGAACAGGTTTTTCATTGATGGCGGCGGATTTAGATGAAGAAATACAACCAACGAAAAATTTGAGAGACCCTCAATCTAATAAACTTACATTTATTGAACTTGTTTCACTAAGATACTGTTATTAATATTTACCTTTTTTAAGTTAGGTATTTAAAATCATGATTCCATTTCTGTCCACTTCCTCCTCCATATTCAACTTTTTGTAGTGAAGTCAAACAATGTTTCATCACACGGTTAGTCTACTGAAAAAAAATAGATATGTTGTTTTCTTTAAACTTTAATTTATCAAATAAAATTGGAAAAAAATAATTTAAAGATAGTAAAACCTAATGAAAGTTTTAACGTTTATAAATAGAGTTTTGTATTTCACAATTGAAATTTTTTCATAAAGAGAAAAACAAAATGAATCAACAAATGTTTTCAATTGTATGAAAATGTTAATAGTTTTTATTTGTATACTAGGGAAACCCCTGCGTGCTCCGAATGCCAACTCCTGAAGGAATCTCCTAAAAACATATGTTAACAAATTCCTACAAATTATAAAAGATTATCTTCAAAATTCGATGAAAGACAAGTTATAACCTACTGAAGAGGACTGTATACATAGGACTGTTTCATAATGGTATTGCACACCCTTAAGTGATTTCTTTCTTACATATAGGCCTATAGTGCAAACATATCAAAAGGTAGCTGAAGTTAACCTTTATATTCGAGTTTTATGTCTCTGATAATTTGTAAAATATTTATTTCCCACAGATATACCTACTTTTGGTGTTTTAGGAGTCAATTAAACGTGTTCTTTCAGAATATAAAGAAAATTTTGAAAAAACTCTTGTCACCACATTCGCAATTTTTATGAATATTTTACATGCGTGATGATAGAATTTCTGGATGGTGGAGCAAGACAAGTAAACTTTTACACAAAATGTTTCTGTTCTAGTCTAACTTAGACCCAATTTATTCTTATAAAGTTTTATTTAACAATAATTTTGTAAACAAATAAGTTTAAGAAGAAAAATTAATAATTTTTAATTGATTAGGGGCCTACTATTAACCCTTAAAAAGCTAAGCTAAAAATGGGCTACCGCTCATTTAGAGTTAATTTTTTTAAGAATTAAAAAAAAATCAAAGTAAACTTAGCAGATTTTACAATTATTAAAAAACTAATTACATAAAAACAATATTTATTGTTGTCTAAAAAATAAAATAGCTAGGCACTAAACTAAGAAAAACAAGAACTTATACAAAACTAAAACTTTGGAATGAATATCAGTCAGCTATCAGTACAAACAAACAAGGAACAGCTGAGTGAATCAGATGCGTCTATAGGCGTAAGCCGCACTGAGAACACTTGCGATAGTAGACTCATTTGCTCTGGCGACAGAACACAGACCGATAAAGGCGTAACAGACATTGCTTAGGCTATGTATTTTATTTGGTATAAACATACTCAAAGAACATCACTCTGCACTCCATTGGAAGTTTCGTGAACTATGGAATCATCTAAGCATGTGTTTGTGTATTTGCGTTTAAAGGCGCTAACAGCGCTTAGATATTGGGTCCCGCCGCCCCCTATAGCCGTTCGTTAACCCTTGTACTGTCAGACTACTCAATTTGAGTGGTCGTGGGGGTGTGGCACTTGAAATAGAACAACTTTATGACAACTCTACTTGTAATGAATATTTCACCCACTAAAATCATCCAATCACAATAAATAAAAAACCATTGGAAAGGGAATGATTTAAACTAAAACTTTTGTATTTAAATTTTTTTTCTAAAACATATATTTAGCCTACATATGTAATCGTCGTTGTAAAATTGTAGTTTTTCTGTAAACCTGTTGCCACATGTGAATCACAAGCAATTATACCCTACTCAACTTTCCCACGTTTCTAAAGCTCAATGGCGCTCAACAGAAATACTTTGATCAATAATATAAAGATACCATTGGATTCGTCAAGATTTTATCTTTCTAAAACTGCCTTCCAATCAGCCATCACTCTTATACTTTTCAAAATACAAAGTTTTCTCTAAACCCTTGCAATTGGACAGTTTTAAACCAATGAAACAGCACATTTTTTAATCGAGATAACGCCTACAATTCTTTAAGTTATGTAGTATTTATAGCTTTATACTATTTTGTAGAGAAAACTTTGATCTTTCGTTTGGTGTAAAGTAAACTAGATTTGACTGGTTAGATGTTATTCAAACAGCAGTGAAAAGTATAGACTTATGTAGAATTCAAACTCGTCATGAGATAGCAAAGTAAGGCTGTTTCGCATGCTGTCCAATGGCTATTTTTTGTAGCCTATGTCCTTTAGCGCCGCAAGGTTTCATTTGTTTCATCATCTCATTTTGTATAATTCAAGTAAAGCTAAGTCAAATAGCCTACTTTTATGAAATAATAATTTACAAGTATACAGTTCAATTCTTTGATTTATTCTCTATATTTTCTTATAATAATATATTTCATTTCTGGGTAAAATATATATTCCTAAATTACTATTCAAACTAGGCCTAGTTTTGTTAGCAGTTTTGTAGTAGGAACATAAAAACTGGTGTTTTTAAAATAAGACATTTTAAATTGATAAATATTTTTATACACTTATATTTAGAACTAAATTACAAAACTTTTTTACATTTATGAAAAAATTACAAAAAATGTTTACTACTTTTTATGTAGGACTAAAGTTGAACTTTTTCCTTTCGTTGCTGAACATTTTTGTTTCTTAAGCTAAATAACTTTGTAAATTTTACATCAATCATTGTTTTACTGCCATATATGAATTCTTTGAACCTTTCTCCTTTCTCTACAAAAAAGATACGGAACACTTTTGGATTGGGATAGAATTACTATATTTAGCAAATTTTTTAAAATATGCTTGCACACGCACCGAAATGGTTGGCATTGCAAAACATTAGCACAGATAGTTGTAGGGTTAAGGGTTAATTACTTGATGTTTTATAGGTTAGGCCTTCAAAATGATATTTACTTATTTGTTTAAGGGGCGTAAATTTACTATTCGACCCTAGGCTGAAATTATTGCAGACAACGACATTGTTTTACATTCTAAACTGTTAGATGTTGAATACAGGTAAACATAGTGTGACTAAATACTATAGGTTAGAACCTTTAGGCTATTTTTTTTATTATTCTTTCATTTCTGTTACCGTTGGTTAGCCTAGGGTCGAATAGTAAATTTGCGCCATTCTTGCATTTAGGTTGCCATAGGTCGAATAGTATACTGTATTTGCGCCGCCTAAGGTTGTGTTGGAGCCTATGTTTAAGTTATAGCCTAAACAAAATAAACAATAATACTATGAAGTATTTTTATAATTAAAATGTCCTTACCCTGATAATTGATAACGATGCAGTATTGAAGGAGTGCACATTTTAAACTGTTGAAAAATATAGGTTTAATTTTTAGGCAGTTTGACAGAAAAATTCTACTTTCACTAAATAATGATTTTGTAAACACATAGGCTAATAACAATTACGTAGTTCTATAAAAAAAACTAACAGTATGATTAGCAACGAGAATGAGTGAAAACTTCATAACAGATAACAATAAAATTACATTCTCCGTCAAATAATGTCCCTAATAAACAATAGCCATGACAGGATTGACAGGTAATGGTATGGCCACAACCACAATCCACAAAGGCACAAACAGCTGTTAAACAGTCCTTGATAATGATATAATTATAGAGATGGCCTTGCTTGAGCTTTACTGTAAGGCATTACCACAATTAATAATTATCAGAGCGATTATCATCACCATAGAATTAGAATTAGAAGCAAATATTTATTTACTAGTAAGTCCCCGTAAAAAATCAAAGTTAATTAATTAGTTACACTTCAGAAATACATACCGGTAATTAAAAAAAAAAAATATTTAAAAATAACAAACTCTTTATTTAGACCTACCTAACTATTCTGAGGGGATTTTTTAACTCGGTCGGTAAAATGTGTACAATTATAAGGATATCTAGCTCTTGGTTTTATTATCTCTGATATCTAATAGATATGAATTTATAAAATTGTAGGCCTATTTGTCAAAATTGTATATATTACAAATAAATCAAAATAAAGATTACAATATGTATTATCTTTAAATTGATTTTAATTTCATACTAGTAAGTAAGCCCCCGTGAAAAATCCAAGGCAGAAGACAGATTAATTAGATACATATCAGAATTTTTTTTTTTTTTTTTTGGGTTTAAAGGCGAAAAACCTGGGTGGTTATCATCGCCTGTACACATCAGAAATACATTATTTAAAATAAACGGTACCAGGAACTGGCTTATACTTTCTCACAAACATATTTAAATTATTAAACAGATTCACGGTGACTTGTAGGGTGGGGTAGGAGAGGTGATTTTGTATTAAGAGTCCTTGGAGGCTAACGGCCATCTTGGATTTGCCCGCCATAAAAGCAATGTTAATTTCAAACAGCCGCTGAAGAGTTATTTACCATCCCAAAATAATTTATCACACACCAAAGTGATTGTAATTTAAATATCTAGGGCGCTATGAGATAAGAAATTTTGTTTGTAGTTTTTTATTTCCTTTATGAGTAAAAAATTAATACTAAAAACAAATATATTTTACAAAAAAATGGTTTGTTTTTTTAGACTTTAATTTTCACAGTTCCCTTAGTAAATTAGTTCTTAAAACTCTGTTAAATTTTCAATGCTTTAGGAGGAAAGATTAAACGGTAATTTACGTTTAAATGAAGTAATGTTACGTCGGTCGTTATGCGCCGAACGGCATGTTTATCGGGCACTCGTAGTTCTTTAGTTAACCGAGAGAAGAGAAGCGCTAGAGTCGTTCACGGTGGTACGGTTAGGCTCCAAGGACTCTTAAAGTTGTTTTCCTATAAAAATCCATAAAATAACGGAAAAACCAATTTTTCTCAAAAACGGCTCGAACGATTTTGATTAAAATTTTACAGTTTATAGTAATTTAGGTCCCTAATAAACTATAAAATTTTAATCAAAATCGTTAGAGCCGTTTTTGAGAAAAGTTGATTTTTCCGTTATTTTAAGGGTTTTTATGGGAAAATTACCCTTAAAAATAAAAATTCACAAAAATGAAAAAAACGCCTGGAGATACCGTGGATTAGTACCTCCATACCAAATTTCATCAAAATCGGACGACTGGTTTAGGCTCTAGGTCTGATAACATCCACACAGACACACATACAGACACACACACAGACATCACTCCTAAAACCACTTTTTTAGGTTCAGGTGGACCCAAAACGGATATTTCCACTAAAAACTCAAACTCGAAAATTTTGACGAATACAATACTTTCTCCATTTATACTATAGTATAGGAGGAGAAAGTAAAAACCTGACTTAAACGGGGATTTTTAACTCGGTAAATGTGTACAATTAAAAGGATTAAAAACTGTAGGCCTGTTTATTAAAATTTTGTATTTGTTTACATCTACTTATATAAAGCTAGACGGTAACACTGATTCACTCACATTAATTATTAGGCACTTCGCGTAATCGTATCCCCCTCGACCTCATACTTGAATTAAAGCTCTCGACGAGAAACTTATGGGAAAATTGCCAGAATTTAACATTTTTTAATTTTGGAAGCACCTTCTGGGCGGGAAAGATGTTTTCAATATCTTCATTTTCCCACTTTGAGCGCATTTAGTAAGAAAACGGTAAGAGATAGCAAAAAATGTTACATACAAAAGTTGTAGAAAATTAAATTTCAAAGTAGATAGTTTCCATCAGATTCAAGATCCAATTATCCCTTTAGCAGCTATTAACCCGAGAAGGAGCTCCGGCAAACAATCCTTCAAATTTCCCATGTTAATCTTATGATGGAGATAATGTTTAATGAGTTTGAGTCAGCTGCCAAATAAAACAGCTGATTTGTGCTCGGTCACCTATGTACAAACGAGCCAAAGACTAACGAGATTCTTTAGCGAATTTACCAACTGCGAGCGAAGCGAAGCAGCCATCTGAGGCCGAAGGCCGAGGCGGGGTGGGACACGAAGCGTCCAGGGGCAGAGCCCCTAGTTAATATATATCATCTAAAGAAAGATATTTTCTTTTAATTGCTTTTTATTTTCTTATTGATAGATCAAATAAATGATTTTGAAGTTATTAATATTAATAGTGAAAAAATTAATGATTGAATATGTTTACCCATTTATATTTATATTAAATGTTTTGGTTTGAATATTTTTCAAAATTGGGTTCTGGTGGAAGGTTTATAGGCTATAGTCGGTAGGAGTAATTTTAGACAAAAAGTTCCAGTAATTTACAATACTGCTGATTTTTTAAAATTTTAATAAGTACATTAAAGTATGTAGATTAACATAAAAAAAGTTTACCAGTTCATCGATTTCCCAAAGTCAAAAAACAATCGAAAAACATTTCTTTTTCGATATTCCTTAATATTTCGAGCTGGGATGAAGATAAAGAAAAATAAAAAATATCACCGTGTAGGGTAAGTATTTTTCAATAAAAAAGGTCCATAATATGTATTTCTTTCATCCGAGCAATGGTTTGTACAAAATTCGATAATGCAGGTATGTATTTTGCAGCAGGGGAAATCACTAAAAGTTGAAATCTCCTTTATATATGAAGCGTTGGCTCATTCTAAATTGGCTGAATTTTAATATATCGAATTGAAACTTGACATAGGAGTTAAAATATATATTTTAAACATTTATGCTGAGTCTCGGCTTGTTATCTTGAAAATGACCCGATCTAGAGCCACTTGACTTATCAATGGGTTTCTCGATTTTAGCAGTACCGAACCCACGAATTAATTTTAATCGGCTCCAGTTTTTTGGAAGAAGTGTGACACAAAGCATTGTGTGTTGTCAGAGATGACAATTTTAGCGAAACCAAAATTTTGAAATAAACTTGTAAGGCTTTAATATTGTTATTGGACATAGCTTCTTTTTTTTATGGGAATTTGGGCGGGGAATATTGGGAATCAGGTCAATTGTAACCAGAATCATCGAATTGCCCTTTTTAGTTCTGGGGAGTTTGCCTAAGAAGTCTACGTGAAGATTCTCCATGGGATGTTTTGGGATACGGTAGTCGAACCAAGATACCCTTGTCTGGATTTTGTGCAGGTTTGCTAAAAACAAGTAGAACATGCCAGTCAAAGCCCTTAGCTTATGCCTTACCTCATCTTGTTTCAGAGTCTGCCAATAGAAACTCTCCTTACTTTAAATAATGTCTTAAAGACTCCTAAATAACCACCTAAAACGGAGTCATGATAATAACTTAAGACAAGATAAAATAAAGAATAGCCTATTGAATATATATTCTGGTGGGCTTTTCCTGGTGATTCTTTAAAAAAAGAATACCTTTGCGCAGACAAAATTGACTTGAAACATTGCCACTTTCAAGCTAAGAGATGATTGGCCTTTAGATGAGAGCTAATTTGTGAATAGGTTACGACATGAAAATTCGGGTAATGTTTATTTTTCTACGGTGGGTCTTTCTGGTTCAAACATGAGTGAGAGGGAATCAGCTATGTCGTTTTGCGTTCCTCTTATATATGTGCTACCTTGAATTTTAGTGAAATCAACAAGGTGATCCATCGGCCTCTAACTTACCAAGTTGAGGGGGGCGAGATAAAAGCCAAGAAAGGGTTTGGTTGTCGGTCTCTAATAAGAACTCTTGATGTTTCAGATATTGCCTAACTTCTCCATTCCCAAAACTATGGCTAGACATTCTGATTCATATGCAGAGGAGGTTTTTCTCTCCGTAAGGGTTACGTATTTGAAGCATATGGGTTGGGGAGAACCGTAGAATTGCTCCAACGGCTAGTGAGCTCGCATCCGTTTGTAGAATTAAAGGTTTGGCGAAATCTGGCATCTGAAGAACCGGTGGCCTCGCGAAGATGATTAAAAGCTTTCTTTTGCTTTGCTCGCCAAGAGAATTTCTGGCCCTTACATCGAAGCAGATTTAGAGGTGCGGCGTGCTCCGTAAAATTTGGTATGAATTTGGCAAAGAAATTTACCATACCATAAATCGAGAAATGTTCTTGGGGTTATTGGGTTGCGGACATTTCTTAATTACCTTGGTCCTTGAAGAATTAATTTGCCTGCCGAGTGGAGAATCAATATGTCCAAGGAAATTTATCTCCTTCACGGCAAAATGAACCTTATTTGGTTTAACAGTAAGACAACCTCGCCACAAGCGAGAAAGTACTTCGTGAAGATGTAGTCGATGTTCTTCCCAAGCCTTGGAATAAATGACTAAGTCATCCAAACAATTAAAGATGTACTTAAATTTATTGTCTGAAAAAACCTGGTCAGAGTCCAAAGGAGACTCTTATAAACTAGTATAAACATCCAGAGGGTACACAAACTTGTCATGTATTTAGATTTCTGAGACAATGGAATCTGATGGTATGCTGAGTTCAAGTCAAAGACGGTGAAAAATTAGACTCTGACAAACCAATTAAAACTTTGGTGTAGAATAGGTAGTGGCACAGCTTCAATAATTATATGGTGACTAAGCTTTCTGTAATCAACTACGATGCGGGTTTTCTTTTCTGGATGATGAACCAGAAAACAGGGGAAGAATAAGCTGAAAGACTGAGTTCTACTACTCCTGTTTTGATTAGATCCTTTATATGCTCCCTTAGCTATTCCATCTTGGGAGGAGCCAACTGATAGGGTTGACTCTTAACCGGGATACTATCTTTAAGTTGATTGTCATGTTCAATTAAGTTGGTGAATCCTAGTCGGTTTGTGAGATCGTCCGGAACATTCCTAATAATTTTTAGGATAGTATATGTTTGTTTTATTTTCTAAGCGATTAGGTGAATTAGGTGGATCTTGAGGGGCGGGGGATCGGTAGCGGAAGAAATTACCTTAGAATTTTGCCTATCACTAAATTGGTTTGAACGGAAAACTACTGACCTTTCGAATTAATAGAATCTTTTCTTGGAGACATCCAATACCAGACCACTTCTACAGATGAAATCTGATCCGAGAATCAGAGAACACGACAACCTAGGTGCCACCAGAAAATTTATATTCCAACTGCAGTCAGGGCCGGATTTAGCATTTTGGCGCCCCTAGGCCCAATATTTTTTCCACCCCCTAATAAGTTACTTCCCCAAAAACCTTTATTAAAAAATTATATCAGGCCTTTATGTTAATTGCTTAAACACCACTCCACGATGCAATTTTATCATTGCAAGTTTTTTAAGTAATTTACTTGGTTCTGGTGATTTTTTTGTAATCAATTCAAAAAATAAGTTATGTTATGGCTATTTATTTTTATTTCTAGATATTTTTAAAATATTTTTTTTTCTCGGCCGTGCCTCCCCTGGGAGCTTGCGCCCATAGGCCCGGTCCTATTGGGAAATCTGGCCCTAACTGCAGTGCTCTATTTTAAGATGAACGACACAAGAAAAGGAAATAGGTAACCTTTCTTTAGAGACCGTGACACAATCAATCTTTAGTTATGTGTTTAACTAGCTTAGTATTTTTTAGCTGGTTAAATAGGTCATTTGACATGACACATCTCACTGAGTGAAAAAGACCGTTGACCTTAAGTTGTCCAACAAAGGCAAAAACTGATCCGTCATACCTCTAGACTTAAAAGAGTGGTGTTGTTTGATATTATTGCAGCTGGAATGCTTCAAAGTTGGATAGGATTTCCCATGCCAAGATTCTAAGATTACATCCTCAGATATAATAACAGGTCTTTTGCACAAATACAAAATTGGAATTAACTTATTTCTAACAAAATTTGTACCATTTAATTATGATCTTTTTGTACAAAATTGTCCTAAAATTTGGAATAATTGGCCTACATGTAATGTTTTGAACAGGCTGTTGTTCAACTTTATTGTAGACGGCTTTTAATTTACTCTCCGGTTTGGTTACATCAAATAATTTCCAAACCGACCTCCATTTTTTGAATAATTATTTTCTCTTGGGGTCCAGTTCCGACACTCTAAGCTTCTATGACCCTGTTGTCCCCAACTGTTCCAAACTGTTCGCCGACTAATTGCTTTGAAATCTGAATTTCTAGGTGGCAGAATGTTGTTAAAATGCGTACAGAGACAATCCAAATCCCAAAATTAGTTTGTCTAGCCACAAAAACCAGACAGTTGCGAACCCCCGGACATAAACCCTCCAGAATGACATCCGTGACTTCCAGTTCTGTTTTATTTAAATTTATATTAGCTGTTCACTTTCCTTGATGCTATTACATAAGGTCTAGTTATGTTCCTGTGGACGATAGTTAAAGTCCTGAACTAATGAGCTAAACATCTTTGTGGGCATAAAAAGGCTCTTATGAAACTCTGAAAAACTGCTGTGCCTTAATAAACTGTAGTTCAAAGACCCTTACGCATAGAGCGTTAAAATACAGGCTGTCCCCGAACTCTCTGGACCCCTTTTGGGGATATGTGTCAGGGATCGAGACAAATATATTTCACAATATAAACATGGGTCTACGGGGCTTATTTTTTCGTCTGTCTGTCTATGTGTTTTTTACAAAATACTTAATATTTTTGAAAGTAGAAAGGATATTGAGCTCAAACTTTATACACCTATTTGTTGCGTAACCTCTTATCACTGCACGAAAAATTAGAACATTATTTTAAATATTTTCCAAATGGCGGCCGTTTATAATTTTTAATGTCAAATATCTCAAAAACCGCTAACTTACAAAAAAATTACAAGAGACAAAAAAGTTTACTTTTTTAATGACAAACAAAATGTATTTTGAATTTTTTCTGTAGCGCAAAGGATAACAGAGATATTGAAAAAAAAGGAAAAATGTATTTCTTGGTAGCCTATTTGTCAACAATACCCAGAATTACTCTAGAAACGAAATATTTTAAAGTTATTATGAGCTAAAACAATCAGTTATTTGCATTATGTTTCGAGCACTTTCTGAGCTGATTCTACTAGCAAAAAAAAAATAAAAAAATTCATATATTCATAGGTCCGGAAATGCTCCGTTAGAGAGTTCTTATTTGTATTTCAGATTACTCACAGAAACGAATCCTTATTGAAATATGTAGGACGTTAATTAAGGTGTAAAATTTAATTTAATTTACGTAAAATCAGCAGATAATTTTTTAAAAATAGGTCTCAGTACTGTAACTGCAGTAATTGTTGCGATATTTGACCCAAAATGCAAAATTCGGTCTCAATTTGGACCGAACTTTGCATTTTGG
>JAGFPH010003420.1:63443-80337 GCA_018207615.1 Philaenus spumarius | reverse complement strand
AAACGCCAGGACCTTCCAAGTCATCTTGTAAGATGATCAGGGAGTCTTTTGCCAAGGCCAGCTGTTCAACCAAAATGTCCTGGGTAAAAGCGCCTAGAGCTTTTTGGCTCAAGTGAGCTTTGTAGCTGAGACCTCAAGGCAGCTCTCATTTTCTATCCTCCCCTGGCCAATACCTCGTAAGCAAGCCCGGTGTGTTTCATAGTGTCAATTAGTTTTAAAATTTCACTACTCATTTTTAAAATTGTCATAAGAAGAAAAAAAATACAGTTAGCAACAATCTATAAATAAGTAAAAAAGATTTTTTATTTTTAAGTTTTATTTTAAGTTTTGCGTTTTTAAAATTAAAATGTTATATAATATTTTTGTTTAGTTTAATTTTCTTCAGTTATCCAAGATTTCAAAACCAATCAAATGAATACTCAAAAAAAAATTTGGATTATGCCACCCATATGAAAAGACAAGTAAAAAAATGTGTTTTAAATCATCAGAATCATTCAAGCAGAATCTATACTAGAGAACAAATGAAAACAAATTTTGCACTCCGACTTCGCACAACCTAAATACTAAAAACTAATAAATTTTAAAAAAGCTAACACAAATTTTAATTTAGAAAACAGATTTGGAATTTTCAAGCAACCTGATTCAAGACAACTAAAATTTTTTTGTTTTCGTTTTATAGTTTAAACAAATTTTTTAATAGAAATAATTTATATATTTTTCCCTTCCGAGTTGCTTGAATTAATCTGTCGACAAACAAAATATGAGAATCATTAAACAACATAATCTATGCGATGGTTTATGAAAAAAGATGATATAATATACTTCAGAATGGCAACTTACAACGAACCAAAGATCCACACGCCAGACAGACGGATAAATAAGTTAAAGAAATCATCGATATTGCTCTTGAATATATTAGTTTTATCTATTTTGGAAAACATGTTTAAGTGTAAACTCGCGAAGCTGCAAGCGGAACGAAGCAGAGCGCGAGCCGGGGCTGGAGGCTAGTTTAGTTCAAAAGGAAGTACCAGGCAAGAAATTTGCAAAAGAAAAAATTCATCAAAATTTGTACGCGGCTTGTGAGATAAGCTCAACAAATCACTCTCTTACAGTAGGACTGAACACTGCCAGAATGTCCTTGAAAAACTGTTTGAGCACTTTTTTTTATAAATTACACAGGTTAGTAATTCTGATTTAAGCAGTTTTTTTAAACATATCTTAAGGGTCTGCTGTAGTGGCAGCCATCTTGGATTTTTATCCCATAAGAGCAATGTTAAATTTCAAACCATTTATTTAGTTTATTTTTTATCATAAAATTGTTTGCAAGGTCTCAATTTAAGCACAGTCACAATACGCATCCGTCTTGCAATTTACATTTTTTTAAAATGCTTTTGATTTTGACATTTTGTAAGTACAAAGTTTGAATTTTTTTCCTAACACAATAAGAAATTAATAATGAAAAATAATTTGCAAGAAAAATCCGAAATTTTATAAAGAATATTCAGTTTTTTTTTCAACACTCAATTACAAAAGGTAGACTTATAAAATGGTTTGAAATGAGGTAATGTCAGCGCAAGAAATTGCACTGTTTAGATAGGGATATAGTGAGAGGCGTTTGCGTTCCGGTGGATTTCTCGTTTACTGGAGCAGACCTTTAAAATTTAAATAAGCTGCTATAAAGATTCTATCAAAAAGAAATTGGGTGTGCTCAACACCTCATGGGAAATAACTTTTAGAAAATTTCATTAAAACTAGGCACGGCTTAATATTCAGTCTCTTAATTTAAGTGTGTTTATAATCTAATTATATCAAATTATAAATAATCAATATGAAAATTTACCATATTCCATTTAGAGTAAAGTCTTTAGCTTTGACTAAAAAAATGTATAATGGTTTTAAATTTCCTAAAGTTTATAAGAAATTGTAGAAAATTAAAAATTGTTAATTATTTAAAATTGTTAATTATTTTAAAAACTGTTAATTTTTCAAAAAATAATATGAGTTTCTTTCTGTCTATCAGTTTTAAAAATGTGTAATCAAATTTTCCATTTAAAAGTTATAGAAAAGTTATGGAGAAATCCTCAAATAATAATAAATTATAATTGTAACTGTCGATGTAACCGACTTTCTGTATTAACGAATCCAACAAAGACAATTCAACACTCTTATCTATATCATGAGTCACTTTCTATGTATATAGTAAATCACGTGGGAAGAGGTGATGGAATCTTTATAACAGAAATTTTAGTACTATTAAAAATTAAGACAATGATTTTAAGTTATATTTTGGACTTATTCAAATTAACTGTTAATTTATTCAAATGATACTAAAAGTATTCAAACGGCCAAATAAAAAACGTTAAAACTTTCATCAATTTACAATATACTTGAAGTTACGATGAGTAAACAGCCTATGGGCTAGTAGTTCTGAGTAATCGCAGGTGGCAGCACACAACAACGTTCCCCGATGACCGCACCAACACAATATCAAATATTTAAAACAGAAGACTGCTAGTACACTCGACGATTCACACTATATTCACACATTAAGCTGATAAAAACAGATACTACACTTTGATCTTAGCCAAGAGGTCGAGAAGCAATACTATTATAAGGCACTTTGCGTAACCAGTTAAAACTATCCTAGTCTGTAATAGCACAAAGTTAATATAAATTGTAATTTTTTATACTGGTCGCGGTAAGAAAGAGCATGGTTTTCAGGCGAATTGCCTTTAGGATTACGTTTGAAACGTAACTAGCTACATTTTAACATGGAATGAACGTTAAATTACAGGGGGTCTTAAAAAAACCGAAAATACGACACGACCGCTGAGAAATTATCGTCAGAGTTGGCTATAAACGGTTAATAGGATGTGCTGAGAGCGTTGCACTGACTTGTGACTTCGCAAAAAGTTTGTGACGCGATATTTCAGAAACATAGTCAAGCGAAAGTGCCCAATGGGCCAATAGAAGTTATCACTTCAAAAAGTACATTGTTATATCCTAGAGAAGTGTAAAAGTTTGATTTTCCTAACTTCACTCATTACAATTTACTTTTTATGGTGTTGCTTTAAATAATCTGCCATTTTGTACCATTTTTGGGTTGAGATAGAGACCTCTGGGACAACAGTCAAGATCTTTAAAAGGAGATGTCACTCAATGGGTCTTTTCCTTTAAGATTTTTAGTTGCCCCCTGAATCTCCCATTTTGAAGATATTGGCAAAGTTGTGATACCAACCAAAAGTACATTTTTATATCCTAGAAAAGTGGCAGAGTTTGATTTTCCTACCTAGACCCATTACGAAGTAACCAGGGGTTTTCCACACGTTTGCCTAACCCTGTATTTTAAAATAAAAGTAAACAATGAAAACCGCAGAAAAGTAACAATAGATAAGGTAAATATTTCCATGAACAGTTATATTGAAACTAATAAACATTTTAAGAAAATTTAGTCAATAAATATCTTTGAAGGTAACAAAATCTTATTTTTTTGGTTTCACAGTAGCGTACAATTCTACAAGCCCTTTTTTGTCAGCCTTTCATAATTGATAGCCTGGTTTTCTTGATCCCTCAATCTTACTTGCCTAATCCATATTGAATTGAATTTAAATTGTACAAAAGAATAAGTTGTTAATACTGTTTATTTTATGTTCTCATTTGAAGACATAAATGTAGTAAACGAAATCATTTTTAATGCATGTGGGCTTTTTCAGGCCACCAATCAGTGTGGGACCTACTTAACAACATTAGAAAGCTTTGCAAGCAGTAAGCTTAAGATCCTGCATCCAAAGAAGTAGGCAAGCCAATTGCCTTGGACGCCCAAAACTCCAGTGTAAAGATCTGGAACCCAACTTAATTTAAAGTAAACACTATCAATAATATTATTTAAAATATGTGTATGTACATTTTTTGTAATAATGCTTCAATGTATTATGTATTACTGTTAGAGGGAAAGAGACAAATAGGGAATTGAGATGGAGAATCAATAATATTGTTAGGTTTTGAAACACATTATATATTAGTTATAAAATAACAATATAAGCGTAGTTCTTGCACTTAATTATTAAAACATTTTATAGGTGGTAAAGTTTGAACTTCGGAAGAATTAACTTTAAAATATTTTATTATTGTCAATTAAAATAATTTTTGGATAAATATGAACAATTTGTGTTACTGCTGAGAATAGTTAATCTATATATATTAAAAGAATTTGGTCAAAACCTATTTCCAATCGCCCAGCCTCTCCTAATGGACCGATTTTGATGATTTTTGTTTTAAAATGTGTCTTATTACCTGTAGATATGTCATCAAGCATTTACCGAAGTCCTAGGACATTAGGGCTACGCCCCAGTGGCCCTCAAAGTTTCAATGTTAATCTTATGGAAGGTCAATCTTAAGGAAGAAGAAGAAATATTTCTTTTGATTTTATCAAGGACACAAAAACAGCTGTTCGTATGAAAAGCTTAAAACAGCTGATTTTGATCAACAACTGATTTGGATCAAATCAGTATCAAAATGTAGTATTACCTTTTTGAGGTTACATTGACAAACTAAAAACAAACACAAACAAAAATCAACGAAAAATGCTAACTATATTTTAATTCAATTCAAACATTGGTTGTTACAAACCTATTATATATAAAACAGCTAATTTGGATCAAAAACTGAACATAATCATTCACAGATATGTCAAGTCTTATATATTATCATCCGTTCAGCCGCTATTCACCCGAGAAGGAGCCCCGGTATACAATCCTTCAAATTTCCCATGTTAATCTTATGGAGATAATGTTTAATGAGTTTGAGTCAGCTGCCAAATAAAACAGCTAATTTATGCTCGGTCACCTAAGTACAAACGAGCAAAAGATTAACGAGATTCTTTATCGAATTTTCCACCTGCGAGCGAAGCGAAGCAGCCATCTGAGGCCGAAGGCCGAGCCGGGGTTGGGACTCGGAGCGTCCAGGGGCAGAGCCCCTAGTTATTAAATTAATACTAAATTTGGCAGAATGATCAATTCTTACAAAGTATGTCCTCAATTTTTGTTAACAAATAATGTCAGCAGAGATAATAATTAATTAAAACCAAGTTGAATAAATTATTCAAACAGGGTATAGTATTGTTCTGGTTGACACATGTCAGTTATGTTGAATAAACTACACACTTACACAAAAAGCAATCAATTAGACTTATTTACTTTAGCTTTTGGTGTCATCAAGCTCTTAACAGGAAAATAGACAGTTGCAGTTTGGTTGTTACATTTATCATGTCTCCTGTATGTAAAAGCCAATATTATAAGTCTAATAAATCAACTTTTATCATTTTGAAGTGTTTAGGAATTGCACCTTACATCTCAGAAAAAAACGTAAACCCAAAAATATTTTCTAAAGTGAAGTACATTTATCCTATGTGTTTGTTAATTTTGTTCATAGTTCGTTTATTTTTGATTTGTTACTATTTTAGATTCAATACAACTGTTGGAAGGTCTGTTGTAAATATATGTTACATTTTGTATATGGTTTGTGAAGCTATTATTCCAATTTTAACAATTTTTCAGAGGAAATATTTAACAATAGTTAAACATATCTTAAATCAGAAGAAACTTGAAGAAAAACTTGATATACTTGGTATAACATTCCCTCTTGATTGGTGGTATCGTATCACAAAAAGAATCTATATGTGTGTGTTTGTAACGTATTTTTTGATTTTTCTGTATCAATACTGTATTTATTTTATAATCAAACCAAAGTTTGTTTCTTATTTTGTAAATACGTCAACTATTTTATGGATTCTGAACGCCATAACAGAAATATACAGTGTCACTTTACAGACCTTATTTATAGTGTCTGTTTTAAAGACACAGAAGAAGTTTGCTTTACTTACCTTAGCCTTGTCACGGATGTATGAATTACGTAATTTAAAAATAAATTACAACAAGTCATTGAAAATACAAGTGCAACCTCTTGGTATGACATTAAAGCAACAGATTTTAATAATTAGAGAATGTCACAGTTGTTTATGTTTTACTGCAAAACTTGTTAATGATATTGGAAGTACAGCAAATTTATTGAAAATAACACAGAACACACTAATGTGTCTTATTTCATTTTATACTTACTTACTAGGCATAATAGCCTTAATTCATGGACTACCAGTTGATTGGCAATTGACATTATATATTACCATCATAGCTTTTCGAAATGTTTGTGGATTTTTGGCATTAACTGTTATATGTGCGAATTGCAGTAAACAAGTAAGTGTATTTCCTCAAAATTGTATGTATAAGTACCTACATTAACAAAGGTGTGTTATTGAATTATGACATTTCTGAAATATTCTTTTTCCAATTAATTGTGTTTCTTTTTTTAAAGCAAATATAATAAATTTTTTACAAAGCACACTAAATCAATTTGAGACATGTAATAGTATGGTAAACCACTCACGTTCCAGCATTTCACTACTTTTGTAGGCCTATTATAGAACAATAATAGTGGATTATAATATAGATTGTTTTTAATTTAATGAGATTTATTTCTTTTTTAAAGTGAGTCATAGCAAGCATAATCATTTTTTGTTTTTTAAGGAATAGATCAATATATCACCATAAAAGCTCTTTTAAATTTATTGGCATTTTTTATAATTTGTTTAATTGGTTTAATTTAGTATTTATTTCAGTAATAATTAGTAATTTTACTTTATAGTCATTTTACTCATCAATTCAATAGTATCAATAAATTTCTAAATCATTCTAAATAATTTTAAGTGTTTTTTTTAGAAATTTCCTGAAGTTGTTGTATTAATTTTGTTATTCCTTCATACTCATTGTGTTTATTAGCACCCCTTTTACAATATATTAATTAGGTATATGTACAGGTTTTGGTAGAATGAGTTTACAGTTTTTGTTGAAATTAAAGTAAAAAATGAAGGCTTAGTCATTATTTGATTTCAATGTAATAAAGAACAATATTCACGAGTTCCTTATGTATCCATCTCCCAATTGAATTCCATCATTCAAGAGGTATTTAATTCATAGCGATAAAAGAAGTTGGTGTGCATTCAATTTTAATTTGTTAGGTACTAGAATGCATTAATCATTAACAAAGTAACAATGTTTTTCAGGCAAATGATTTTGGGTCTGTGGTGACCAAACTAATTAACTCTGGTAAATTTATGGATGTTTCAAAAGAAGTGAGTATAATGCTAAGAAATAATTAGTTAAATAATGTACATAATAACTAAAGCCGCATTATATATACAGGCTGCCCCTCCACACCTGCTGTGCTTCCACGACCAGTGCTATATTATGTGCAGAAACCATGTCCTACTACTCATTGTTTGTTGTTGTTTTTCCATACCTTACTATACCCAAATCATGTTGTGAACCATGCTGTACACTATTACGAAGTGACTACTTACTTGGCTCCAAATTTATGAGGGGGTTACATAATATGTAGGCCTGTCATAAACAAAATATTGTTTATTTTATAAAATACATACGTATATGTAAAAAAATATTGCTGACATCATTGACTTATTGACTTTGTAGATTTCCACTTATTATACATTAGACTTTTCACACAAGGTTACTTAAAAAACTTGATTAATTCCTACCAATATAGCACAATGTTATATTACACAATTTACATTTAATTTTACAATTTACTGTATTTATAATAAAATTGTTAAAACATGTTTTTACATTAAGTAGGAAAATGTGTATTAAAAAGGGTTCAAACTAATCACATAATATTTTTGACAACAATTTTCTTTGTAGAATAGATAATTAAAGTGTATAAAAATCTATTTGAATAATTTATAAACTCTGTCTGTAAATTCAATGTTAATTTGCTACGATTAGATCACAGAGTTTAATGATTAAATTGCAAGAAAGAAAATATATAACTAAACTTTTAAAGTACAATCTATACTAAATTATAAATAAAAGCTAAAACCTTACCAAACTAATAACTAACAAAAATAAATAGGCATACCATCTTAATTTTGGAATATAGTTCATTTGCATAAACTACAATGACAGTACAATATACAGGACTAAGTATGCACACTAAACCAAGGGTCTTTTAACATTTCAGCCTTAGACCCATACTGATTACTCCAGTAAGTTAGTTCCAAGGGCCTAAACTGTTTCAATTTTCCTGTCATTATCTATGATTTCTAGACTAGTCGCCGAGTACGCGCCCTGAGCGAGCATACTCTTGCTAAATTCGCTAGTTCAATTACTATTGTCTTCTAACTGTAATTTATTGTTATGACCGTGAAACTTGTTGGTCATAAGCGGAAATAGGTAGTGATAGTACTTTTATCATTAACAGATAGCGCTAGTTGAACTTTCGAAAACACAGTAACAATAAAACATTCGTCAATAATCTCGTTTAGAAAGTTCTGGTGTATTCCACTCACTAAACTTTTAGATGGCAGTAATTGGAATATAAAAAGGCTAGTCAGTCCGCCTAGGGAAGGTGAAAAAAGCAAAATTGCCTGTTGTGAAATAAAGTATTGTCTAAAATGTGTGCTAAAAATAAAGAAGTTGTTGCTCTTGTGTCAAAGGCTGTAGAAAATGATGGTGTTCAAAACCATTAGTCTTACATTGTATCATTCACCAAAAGTCCTTGTGCGGGAAATGTTTGGATATGTCTGAAGTTGTAAAACCAGTCATAGCAGATGTTAATTTTATCAGATTAAGGCAGTTTATTGAGTTTATTGAAGACATTGGAGAAAATGACTTATCATATCATACTGCCGTACCCTGGCTTAGTTGCGGAAAAGTCCTTCAGCACTTTTTTGAACTTCAAGCAGTGATCAAATTTTTTTGAATGAAAAGCTCATGCTCTTACCGAATTACAAAATAGCGAATAGCTGTGGAAGTTAGCATTCTATGTCGATTTGACAAAACATGTGAACGAACTGAATTTTAAATTACAAGGAGAAAACCAGCTTCTTCCTGATTTATACAGAAGACTAATATCAAATCGTTCTGGCAGAAAATAATACTGTTACAATCACAATTATGTAAAAAATGTTTCACACATTTTCAAAGTGTGAAATATTCAGCCACACTACTGAGACTGAGTTTCCCGACGATTTTGCAATCGAAGCTTTGCGTGCTTTGAAGATAAATTTTGATACTCTTTTCTTAGACTTTGATGGTATTGCGAACGAAATTAAGATTTTTCAAAATTCTTTTGATACTGACATTGAAACCATAGCCCCGGAACTTCAAATGGAAATTATTGATATAATTAAGAATAAATATCAAAACTCATCTTTGTTGGAATTTTATAAGAGTCTTCCACTGGTACAATTTGATAATTTGCATAAATTTGCTCGTGGGCTGTTTTTTGTTTTTGGTACTACTTGTGTGAGAAAACATTCTCCAAAATGAAGAACACAAAGAATGTTTACAGAACTAAGTTAACCTATGAGCATCTTAAATCTCTTTTAATAATTGGTAAAAGTAAAATTGGTTCACAACTGCAAACTATTGTCAGTGGAAAATCACAATTACATAAATCTCATTAGTATTTTATATGTTATATAATGTTAGTGGGATTAATTTCAATTATTTGTTAGTTATTGTGCTTAAGTTAAATTTTCTGCACAATATACTTGACTTGACATTAAGCTTTACCTAGCAAGTAAATAAAACAGAGTTTATTATCGTTCTGTGTTTTTTTTCCAACTTATCACAACAACACTAAGCCATTAGCTGTAGTTTGGAGACCCCTGCACAAAACTATGCAAAGTACAAGTGGTAAAAAAGCCTATTGTAAGAAAAGCATAATAGGTAAGCTGGACATTTAATGTTTTATTTAACCTCATGTTTTAAAAATTTCTTTAACATTTTAGTAAAACTTAGTAGGTATCAAAAGGAAATTGTACTAGTCAACTAAACATATTCTGTCATGCACATTTTTGTAGAGTTTTTTATGCTACACAATTCATTCATTCATGCTGTTATCATATCTTTGCTGATATAATCACCATTAACATAAGAATTTCTTCACTTAAACCATCACTGCTCTAGTCATTTTTAGTTCACCTCTACAAACAAATTTTATATAGAATGGAAGAAACTCCACGAAAATATTGTCCAATAGTTCTCAAATTAGCTTAAAGTTAGACAAACGACAAAAGAAATGTTGATTACTTTTAAACACTTTGAAAATATAAATTGTAATATAATTTGGAGATTGTAAGTTTAAGCATAATGTTATGTCTATATTGATTATGAAACTTTATTGTTGTAGCTTCAAGACTTTTCTCTACAACTCCTACATAGTAAAATTTCATTCACAGCCTGTGACTTCTTTGATATCAATTATACTCTGTTTTATGAAGTAAGATATATATTTACTTAGTATATTTTCAACTAGACTATAAATTACAACTATAATGATATTATGTTTAAAAAACATATCATTATATATTGAGTATTAATATATGTTTATAACTTTTAGATTTAATCAACTTATATCTTACTGTGGTTTAATTAAATCTTCTGTAGACTAATTTAAAGCTAATTTTGTGTATTTTCATTCATTTGAATTCTTAGCCAAAAGTCTTAGTTCTAAAAACATGAAAATTTATCTGAAAAAGTAATTACATGCCACACTATACCAGTTTTAAAAGAAAGAACATACCAGCTTTTCGAAAAAGATAACAAAATATATTAAATACTCCAGAGAATAAACCTAGTTATTGGTTGTTATTGTTATTATAAACTAAAAATATATGATAAAAATACTGCAGTTAATACTATAAACCTGTCAGGTGTGATGATTCAATATTTCTTTTTCTATATTTTTAAAATCCAAACACTACATAACAAACTATTTAAAAATATAAACAATGCAAAATTTAACAACATTATACAAATAAACCCACAAAATGTATTATTTTATAAAAAATATGTAAGAGTCGTCCAGTTGAAAAACTATGTTCTGTAAATTTTTTCGAAATTGAGATAAGACTGCCATTTTTTAAAGTTCGTTCTCCTGTATCAAAAAACAGGATAGTCATGATGCAAAAGTCGTTGTAAACCTGGTTAAAACGTACTTGAAAACCAATACATGCTGCAAAACTCGTTATATCCATTTTTGTAATACAGCAAAATTTCTTTTGTCCAGCTTAATGAAACTGGTACAAAACTAGTCATGTCCCATTGCAAACTGATTCACCATCAATTAAACTGCTGCACAATTTGTTATGTCCACTCTGAGTATGCCTACATAATTCTTCTTTGTAAGCAGTTTTTATTATATTCTGAGTTTAAAATACTGTGTATTTGATCATGTTGGCAGCACTGATTTTGTCAACATGCAACATCTGGCATTCACTAAACATATTCCATAAATAAAGCTTGTTAAAAATTGTTATGTTAATTACTGAATCAGAGTTTATGAACAGTTTTTAATCTTTTAAAGTGGTTTAAAGAATAACAATGATCCACTGCAAGTTCAGGAAGCTCCACCGGGCAAAGGAAGAGAAAGAAAAGGCCGAATAAAGAGGAATGGAAAAGAAATAAAGCTAAGAAACAGGGGTAAGGACATTTACAAGTTAAGTTTAGTGTTTAATTTATCTTACCCAGTGTTATGCAATAGAGTTGTAAATAATAATTACATGTTTTATAAATGTCTAGGTCTAATAACAATGGAAATTCATACATAGGTCTAATATTTTTTTTTTGCCAGACATTCTTCACTTGTACTGCCTCCACCACCCTCATGTAATCAATCAGCTACAGAGGCTTTCCAGTGCAGCAAAGTGGGCTTACAGGATGTACGGCGAATGCATCAGAAGTTTTATACAGACCCAAATAGAGAGGCCTAGCAGAGTTTTATCCTGAGATACATCACAGTAAGTCAGCCTATATGGGAAAGGCCAAGAAGTAGAGATGAGGTGAGCCGGAAGATAAAGGCAACAACAAAGTATTTCATTTCAGTTTTAAGGTGTGGCCGGTCAGAACTAGTTCTAGTGTAACAAAAAACTCTTTGTAAACACCCAAGGTGTATCCAGAGACAGAATTCAGTTATTGTGTAAAAAATTCCTTGAATCAGGAGATGCGCCCAAGGACCATCGTGGTGGGGACATATTATATAAATATACTGTATATTATCATTAAAATATACAGACCAAAAAAAGGCTGTAAAAGCTTTTATAGAATCTCTACAAGTATTAGAAAGCCATTACTGTCGGGGTAAGAATATTACTCGTTAGTACCAATACCTATCAGATCACTTTGGGAGCAGTATCAAGGTTTCATGATGAAAATCTTAAAGTAAAGTATGATTATTTCAGAAAAATTTTCGATAATTATTACAACCTAGGTTTCGGCTCTCCTGCGACAGATGTCTGTTCTACATGCCTCTCACTTTGTGACAGGATTAAGCTTTGTAGGGACCAACAAGAAAAAGACACACTAAAGACAGAACTCACTGTTCATAAAAAAAGGCAGATGCCTTCTTCAATCTGGTTAGGGAGCAAAAAGATGGCGCAATCACCTATACTTTAAATATCTGAAAAACAAGATAATCTCAAAAATTCCTGACCAAGCCTTGTATTATTTACGTCAATTGTACATTTATAATTTTACCATTTGTGAGGGATCCTCACAAGATCCACAAACTAAGGATAAAGTCTTCTCTTATGTTTGGTTGGAAAATGAGTATAAAGAAAGCTCGAAAAAATCTCTTCAGCATTATACCACCGTTTGCTAAACACATATATGACGGGAGTGCACACTATCAAAGTGGCGGCTGATGGATGCAGTGGCCAAAACAAGAATAATATTTTCATTGGTATGCTTAGCAAGTTTCTGTCTCAAGATGCGTCTGTAAAAAAATAATGTTGCTTTTCCCAGTAGTTGGGCACTCCTTCATCCCTCCTGATAAGGTTTTTGGACCCTTTTGACAGACAATGACTATGACAACATTTTTAAATCATGTGCAATGGTTATTCGCTTGTGACAAGTGTGCCCCATGTTAGACTGGAAAGAGGCGAAGACTGATACTATAAACGAACCTAAAGATTTTCATTTTCAATTAAGACCAACCAAACATATCGTCCTAGTGAAAACAAAGAAACTGTAAAGTAAGAGGTGAAATCCAATATAATGTTGACTCAAGAGTAGGAAAAAGTACCGGGTATTGTTAAGTATGGAAAACAACTAACGTCCATGGGTCCGAAACCACTGAAAGAAGGTTTACCCATCAAAAAAAGCGAAATTGAAAGACCTAAATACTCTTTTGACAAAACATTTTATTTTACCAAGGAATGCTTACCTTCTTCAAAAAGCTCATTGACCAACAGAAAGCCCTCTCTGCTGATCCAGAAGTAAAACAATGAATCTGACATTGGTGAAATTGATGATGGCGAAGAAGGGTTGGCTGTAAACATGGACATTTTTCAACTTTTATTTTGACTGAAAGTAATTTAAAGTATTTTTTTTAATTGTATATTAGTTGAAAACATGTTTGTTACATTAAATATAAGTACTTAAAATGATCTTTCTCTTTACTTGAATATTCCTGTCCCATGTAATGCAGAAAAACTTGTTCTCCCCAGCATGCAGTACCATAACTCGTTTGAACCCTCCTTTGAATCCCCCTAAATGTTAACAAATCTTTTTTAGGGTACTGGATATATATTATAATATAAAAAAATGATCATAACAATGTAAAGATACATTTCTTCTTACGTTACATTTTGGTTTATAGTTTTTTCCGTTTCTGAAAGTTTTGAAAAATGGACATAACGAGTTTTGAAACTGGACGACTCATATTTATTAAACTTATTAACTATGTAAATTTATGTATTAGTTAAAATCAATTAGATGCCAATGGCACTTTTTTCAGAACTATCAATCTTGTGAAATAAAATAAACAATGGTGCCTCAAGTATGGGCACTGTGGAACTGCAGCCTCCCCTATTGCTACCTAATATTATCGTAACTTTTAATATAATACTGAGTCTTTTTTATTTTTCTATACTTGTACACTATAATCTTTAATATTAATGTCGGTAGCCATCCCCCAGTTTCCAGTTTATGAAAAAGGTTCAACAATCTTTCGCAATTATATGAGAGAAAAAGAGAGCGAGAGCAATTATGTTGCTGCCACAGTGCTAATCCTGGCGTGCTGGTGGAAGGTAGTTTTTTATACAAGTAATATAACATATGTTTACCTCACTAATGACATGGTTGAATTTACTTCAACATTTAGTTTGTTATTAATTATTATTATTACGTTAGTTTATTTTTATATTGGATGAGTACGTACATATTTTTTTTTTTACTAATAATATGTAACTATGAATATCCATGGCAATGTTGTATTCACTCAGGCTCCGATCTGTCAATCCCTTGATTTAATCGATTTTTGTTTTTCTAAGATAAAGAGATACCTGTTTGGCCTAAAGACTTCGTTCTGGGCTTAAATAAAAGCTAAATATTTTCTGAAATTTTGCACTTTTTGAAAAAAAATCAAATTTTTGAGGTTGGGATTAGTTGGATCTAAAAAATTGGGGTTGGGCTCAAATTGTAGGAAATGTTCACAGCTTCAAAAAAGGATAGAGTGACTTTTTTTCGTAATAAGAACCCTTTTAGGAGTTTTGGGCCAAAAACTGAAATCAGTGGGAAAGTTTCGAGGTTTTTCGAGTACCTACCACGAAGTTATCACAAGTCTTTCAAAGCTGCAAACTTGGTTTTACACTACTGGTAGGTACACTAACAACATACCAAAAAATCAGAAACATGTGAATTTATCCGATGTTTGCCCTTTTTTTTGTCTACCGTCAGTGGTCTAATAGAGGAGCATCAAATTAGTGCAGCGTTAATAGCTGCAGGGCATATTATACCTCCCCTAAGCTCCTACCTTTCCATAATTATCTTTTACCCATTTTCCTACTCTTTAAAGAAACATCAAATTAAAATATACTAGAATTCAATAACTATTGTTGGTTTTGTATTTTCAGGTAGCTGGAACGATTGCGACTTATCTGTTTATCATTTTACAATTTGAAAATTCTCGTAATAAAATAATTGTTACATACTTAGAAAAACGAACAATTTAAACAATCAGTGTGATTGATGATATTGAAAGGTCATATTATAGCCGCCTACCTCAGAAAAAATAGTTACATATTTACTTACGATAATTATTATTTTAAAATGATTATTTATATGTGTGATGCGGAAAATGAAAAGGGACCTCTTGTTGGGAGAGTAAAATATTCAGTACAGGTAAAATAAGTAGAAAGGGTCAAAAATATCGACTTTTGGTTTCTTATCAATTATTGTTGTCCAACTTCGTATTTACTAGCTAACATCAAAATTGTAAAGTAGTTTGTAGTTGAGAAATAATCGAAAAATGGTATCTAAGCAACAAATGTCAGGTCTGAGAAAAAGGACCTCTTGTCGTAATGGAGAAATAATATGGGTGCGACAAGAGGTCGCTCTTCGTAATGACTAACATTGCTTTCAGTATCTCAGAAAATAGCACCTCCTGTAATTTAGCAATGTTTCAGGCATCTAACTGTAGTTTTTACTAATAGTAGAACATGTTCTGATTATTTTGATACCATTCCCAACACCATGGCCCTTTTCTTTGACCGGTTAAAAATGTAATAAAAACAGGCTTAAAATCCAACAAACAACCTTTTGTATTATTACATTTTGTTAAAATATAAAGAAAATCATTTCAAAATTATACTTTTCTTTACTTGCAACTATCAATATATTTATTTATACAAGTTAAAAGAAGTGATACCCATTCCGCATTCGTTTAACTTCGGAAACATTCGTACATCTTCGTATAACACATAAACATTCCTTTATTAATCTTATATTCTTAAATGAGCAATAATTGTATGTTTTTGCAGAATTTAATTTCGAAAACGGCTCTAAGGATTCCCTTGTAATTTGGTACATAAGTTATTTGTTACCAAAAAAGTCAGTTGGACTTATTGAAAATTACCGGAAAACTCGTTTTCTACATCTTTTTCTCAAATTAAAAAGTAAAATATGTCCACTTAAATACACAGCACAGCTGATGCATAATTTGTCCATTTAAAATACACAGCACAGCTGATGCATAAATGTTTTCAATGCCAGTACCATAATCAGATGTTTCCTTTAAAGTTGTGTGGTAGGCCTAATGTGTATCAGTAGTTACCATAGCAACTAATAAATATCATATAATATAACACAGACGTTAAACAACAACAGCTTCTAAAACTTACCCTTTATTAATTAAGTTGTGAAATGTTATAGGCCTAAACTAAAAAAAAAAGCGTAAGCAGCAATGCCGCATTACTATAGCCGAATTTTTACCACGGAATAACTAAGTTTAAAACAAGTAAATTTAATAGTTATTTATTTTATTCATATTTCATGCAAGGTTTTCAATTAAATTAAGTTTTTGCTAACTGATTTTAATGGAAAAGACTATTAAGTTTCAAACTGTGTGATGCAAACTTTTAATTCACCATCTCTTCAGTATGTATGTCCCATGGCTGATTGTAAGTTGATAATATTGTGTAATATAATAAAATAAAGCATGATCATAAAAAAACTGTAATCTATATTGGTACAAACTTTTAATACTTCCAAATACATACATCATAAACAAAATAAAATACATAATTCTATATTCTAATAAAATGCATACAAATAAACACTTTGTTGCATTGCGGCTGATTCACTGTTCCTAAAACGTATAAACATTCTGCTTCAGGAAGAGACCTTTGGTGGTTATATAGATACATGACCATGACCATATTATAGTGTTCTTCACTGTTAATATATTTGTCTATAAATGTGTGTGAGTAGAGTGTTCTTCATTGTATGTGAGAAGATGTTAAAATACCAAGTTGATTTTG
>JAGFPH010003420.1:11358-63275 GCA_018207615.1 Philaenus spumarius | reverse complement strand
TGAGTAGAGTGTTCTTCATTGTATGTGAGAAGATGTTAAAATACCAAAATGATTTTGATGATTGTTTAAAAGTTCTTGTATGATACAAAAACATGACGTTTTAGTGTTCTTCAATGTTTGGGTACATATGTGTGTGTGAGTAGAGTGTTCTTCATTGTATATGAGAAGATGTTAAGTTATAAAGTTGATTTCGATGATCGTTTAAAA
This sequence comes from Philaenus spumarius, assembly GCA_018207615.1. Lineage (NCBI taxonomy): Eukaryota > Metazoa > Arthropoda > Insecta > Hemiptera > Aphrophoridae > Philaenus > Philaenus spumarius. The sequence goes on along the minus strand of JAGFPH010003420.1, from coordinate 63,068 downwards.
GTTTTTGTATGACACAAAAACATGATGTTTTAAGTTTCATCAATATTTGGGTATATATGTGTGTGACTAGAGTGTTCTTCATTGTATGTGAGAAGATGTTAAGTAATAAAGTTGATTTTGAAGATAGTTTATAAGTTATAAATACATTTACAATATTTAAACACAAACCTAACATACTTTGCAGTTTCCATGATGTTTAATACTGTACATTGAGTACATACATTTATCACTTACATTCCTGATATATAGGCGTACTTAAAAAAAAAAAATTATTATTATTATTTTTTTTTAAATAGTCAATCGATAAAAACATATCAATTAAACATATTTATTAAAATATTTTAATAAAATCAACTTTAAAGATAATTTTATAATTTGCTTTATCGGGGATATAAAACAAAGCTAGAGTTTAGCTGATGGGATCACAACCAGATCGTAGATCGGCTTCCAGCTAGTAAATAATAATCTAGACAATATCTATTATTAAAAATCACAATGATTAAAATTCCTTATTTATGCAAGGTTATAGCTTACTCTGTGGAATAACCTTGTACGAGTTGGCATGAAATAAACCAATCTTGGCATAATTGGTATTCAAAACTTTAATTGCATTTTTCTCAAAATCACAATTTTTCGTGGGAACTAATTTTAATTTGGCCATAACTTCCTTAATTTTTAAGATACAATTATGATTTGTGTGTTAAATTGTTCAGAAATCAACCCTCTTTAAGGAAATAACAAAAACTCAATTTTGAAAATTTGTGACAAGAGGTCCCTTATCATATTCCACATCACATATTACCTCTATATAAATCATATCCCTTTAAGCAGAAACACGTGAATAGATTAGACATAATAACAGAAGTATTTAAGAAAAACTTAAATTGATTTTTGGCTAGATAATAACCAGAATTTATCAGAGAGCCTACTCTTGTTTTTACTTATTGTTCTTCATGTTTAGAGTAAATTTTATTAATAAGTACAAAGTGTTAGTACTATGTATCAATTTTGTATCCCTTTGAATTGTATGTTATTACGTGTTTGATTAATGCCTTTACTTTAAATGTCAGTTAGACTAAAGCAGGGGGAGCAGCATTTAGTTCAGTGGGCTAACTAAATTTTCAGTAACTTTACGGGATGGATAAGAAACCGCTTATTTTCAAGTGCATATAATTCGTATTTAATATAATGCTATTTTTACTTTTTAAACATTTTGTTTACTATCGAAGAAAAGAAATCTAAGTTTATAAATTGACTATGTTAGTTAGGCGGTATTGGCTCTTTATCGAATTGCAATTGGGTGGTATTGGATCTTAACAAATGGGCGGAATTAGCTTGTGAATAATTGTAGTTTTTGTCTTTATATACCTTTAATAGCTTATTTTTTTTTAAAAAGCTCTGTAGATATGAGGTTTTTTTTTGGCAGTATGCTTTGTGTATTTGTGCGGTTTTATTTTTGTGCAATGGTGCTGTTAAGTTCTGTTAAAAATGTCAATTAGGTAGTATTGTTTACTAATCAACGATATATCACTTAGAGAGTCGCATAAAGAGCAGGTAAATGGATAACCAGTAACTAGGTTCGAACCTACGTAACACATGTTGAAAACTGGGATAGTAAACTTTTGCATCTTGGCCGCTTTGCTTTCCTTGTATTGTATAAACATTGGAATAATAATAAAAAATAGGGAGGTTTATTGCATGGATCAGAATAACAACAGCTTTTTATTTAATTTGTACTGTAACAATAAATTTTATTATAAATACAGATTTATAATCCTAAATTATCGACAATTATTTTCAGTATCATAATGAAGATTAAACTAAATTATACAAGTTAGAAACACTATTAAAAATACATTGGAACACATTTCATTTATTAATTTCATGTATAATAAAAACAATATGTATATTTCAAATTTACAAATTATATTAAGTTTAAAAAATTAAGATATAATTTTTAATTGTGAAATAAAAAAGTTATAAAGATGAAAACTAATGTATTTCAATATTGGATGAAATTGTAAAAAGTACGGTATTGAAAATTTGTTGTTTTAATAGAATATGAAAATAAATAGTTTCATAAAATGATTTTGTTTTGAATTTGTATTCACAATATTAGAACCTTTGTTGAACTTATTATGATACTATTTACTCAACAATCTATATTTTACTTCTTCGTTGCTGTTGAACATTACAATAAAGATATTGTTTAGTGTGTTATTAAAATTGTTAAACCTTACAAAATTATAAACATAAATTACATGAATAATATTATAGTATGCATAAGACAATCAAATAAATTTACTAGCTTATATAAGCCTATTACTTTTCTAAATGAAGAAGAATACTGCTGAACAAATTTCACAAATTAAAAAACACGGAAAAAAAGAAATTATATCACCTCTGTATAATGTATGAAACGAAAATAAGAAATACAATTTAAATGATTTCACAAAAAAGTTAAGGGTTAACCTTTTTAATATCTGGGGTACATTGAAATTATCAACCTACTGAGACTATGGTTATATTGGCTGTAAAAAAAGATCAAGACTTCAAGGTATTGGTCATCTATATCCGGAGTCCCACTAGGATAAGGGACATAAAATGGTGGTTCACATCATTTTCAAAATGAGTAGTAATATACTTCCCAGCCAGTATGGTCCTGTAATATGTCTTTAAAAATTACATCACTGATGTGATGTAAAGACAGAATTGACCATAACGAGTAAGTGAATTATAAAAGTGTATTACGTAAGTGCATTATATTCACCAGGAAGTAGTTTCCCCCTGACTCTGGTGCGAGGATGCCGATCCTTGGTAAAGACATGGCTTTACCCAAGGGGTAGTTTTATTAGCTGCACACTCACCCGTTCTAAAAATAAGTTTGCTTGAAGTACAATATTTTTAGTATTTATAATTGGATAATACGGTTAACCGATTGTGCAGGTTTATATTTTTAAAACATAGAATTTAGATGTTTAAAACATATTATTTATATATTTAATACATAGAATTTATACGTTTAAAACATTTTATAGGGGGAAAAATTTACCACTATATTGTCACATTTTGTATTTTATTTATAATTTTATTAAAACCGTAAAAGATGTCCGATTGAAATGGGACAGAAACTGAAATGTTTGTTACATCATTGTTAATATGAACTCATGAATCAGTATATCACATTACAATTAGTTTATTTTAATATTGAACTAGGGCATTCAAGGAGCATGCTAATAGGATTGTAAAAGGGTCTATTGTGGCCATATATCCTGCAAGTCAGTTCCCTCAAGTTAGGGTGGCACGACCTATAGTGTAATGTATTCAATAGCCTATATTCTACTTAAAGAAATAATCCATTTTGAATACAAATAACTTCTTCAAGAACTTTAATTAGGAAAAGTAATCTGCTACTGATTTTTCAGAAGTAGAAGGTTTTTAATCAAGAGAAGTTATTATTATTTACAGCCTGCTTTAAAAACAAAATAAGTAGGTACCGGTCCTGTGTTAATTGGATGTAAGAAAAGAGAAATAGTTTAAGGAAAGTGAAAATTTACAAAAACCAATATGTTATCACGAGATATTAAGTTTATACAATTTAATAATTTGTATCCGAGCTATTATATTTTTATATCAAGTATAGATTTAGATATATTTATGAGATTGTCAGAAATGTACATTTACTAGACGAATATCCAAATTACCAATACTTAATTTAAGTTAACATTTTAGAATGTCAACCAATACACAATTTTGCACTCACATTAAAGACATTATACTTAAGGTGTATTAATTGCAATTTATTTTATTAAATTTAAAAAAACTCAAGACCGTAAATATAAGTAATTTTTTATATTAATAATTAATTAAAAAGTTCATATTTCTTCTTAAATAAAAGTATTCAGGCCAATAGTAATACAATACATAAATTTAAAAAAAACTAAAAAAACTTGTGTTTTTGTTAACAGAATATTATTTTAAATGATGCAAATATTTAATAAAAGATAAATGATTTCAATTATTATAGTTTTTATCTCACCAAGCCCCAATGGAGTTATGTATTAACAGTGAACTAACAAAATACATTTTTTGCTTAGTTTTCTCTACATTTTCTTATTTTATATACTTATCTATAAAAAACAACTCTAAACTATTAACTACTACGGGTGTTGATAATATTTGTATCAAATAACATTCAGTGCACTTTACCTGTTCAACATTGGCTATTAATTAACATCCTAAACATGGATATAAAGTTATTTAATCTTATTTAACATTTAATTTAGCCTCAAAATTGTACCAATATAATTAAGTTCATCACAAATAAAATTTTAGCTTTTTTTCAACATTTTTATCCACAGCATTTTCTCGGATAAAAGGTTTGCTAAAGGAAAGTAATAAAAGTTATAATTCAAATGGAGAGTAACTAATTCCCATTTCACGTGCTCATAATTAACAAAACTCCCACTTTGAAATGGAAGACTACACTATATGTTTTATGGGTGTTAAAATACAAGGGGATTGAGCACTATATTAAAATAGGGGATGATTTCGTTTACTTAATCTACTTTTTTACATTTACATAAATGGTCATCATTTACAATAATTACTTACGATATGTTAAATATTTTCTATTTTTTACATTTTAAAATGTAATAATTTATGTATTATCTAACAATAAAATGTTTCAGCAAAGTTAAATAATTATAGTTTCCAGCCATTCCTCCATTTAGTATATTTTTCCTTTTGGCGAGTTAAGCTTGGAAATTTCCGTGCTATGACGGAGTATGAAGGAATATGACAACTACCCTAAATATACTCTAAAAGAGTGGGCAAGAAAATGTTACACTTTCGAACAAAAGAGATTATATTTGATTAAAACTACAAGAAAACCTATAAAAAAATTAAAATGAACTATTATTTACAGTTTTAAAACTTTTTAGTGTATGATATATTATGTCAATATCATCACTCATTTTCATAAAATAGTTCAACTAACACAAATAAATCCACGTTATAACAAATACTATATAATTTTCCTAAGAAATAACAAATAAAAACTACGGCAACTAAACAATGACAACAGAACAGTTTCATTACGAAGACAGCGACAGACTGACTTTGTGAAGCTAAAAGAGTTCTTAAAAGTGATGTTTTGTTATTGTTTACCCAGTTCCCACTAGGCCTCGCCATTCCCACTACTAGTACTGTAAGCTAATATAAATATTATAATATAGAATACTGTATTTCAATATTGTTGCATTTAATACTAATTGCTTAGGCCAACTTTTAAATTAAGTGTGTTACAATGCAAATAAATAACTTTACTGACAGAGAGAGAACAATGTTATAGGACTATATAAAAAAAACTTGCAGCATGTCAAAATAAATAAGTAAGTGGAAATAAATAAAAGTAAAAATTAATTAAAATAAAGTTTTTATCCTAGATAAGGATTTTTTTAAAGAGTTTTTAAGCAGTTATAGAGCCCATGCTCAAAAAAGGAAATTTTTGTGCTTACTCATTTTGAACACACGGAAATTTCCGTGCTCACTCATTTGGAATCAAACTGATCACTCGTCAAATGGTTAATGTAAAATTATGTGTTGCTTTTTAAACCATATTATTAAGATTAAATTTCAATGCAAGTACAGTAGAGCGTCGAAAATCTGAACTAATTGGGACCGAGGGCGGTTCGGATTATCAATTTGTTCGGATTTTTGAAAATAACCAAGAAAATGCCATTAGGCTAAAATATATGCCCTTTAATCGATTAAAGTGGTTAAGGTAATGTAATTACAATATACTGTAGTATGTAAGACTACTTACATTTATGATTTAAAAGAACCTGCACGTACAGTAGGGCCAACATGATTACACTTGTAACTCTCAATTCAGTACAGTTCATAGCTAAGAGTTGACTTGTACATTATAGTTAACACATACGAAAAATTAAAAAAAAAAAAAACTGTACAGTACGCACGGTTATAATGATTATTTATTGCTAGTGCTAAAGGAGCTTATTAGCGGGACAATCAAAATACTGACAGCCAGTCTGTTGTGAGGGCGTGTGAGAGCAGATATTAAGAAGTGTTTAAAAGGAGATAATAATGTCAAACTGCGATGAAGATTTTTGTGAAATTTTTAACGACGCAATTGGAATTTGTGAAAAAGAAAATTAAATTTTTGCAGGGTCTGCCTCGGAACGCGTTTGAATTTTTGACGTTTCGGATTATTGACGTTCGGATTATCGACGCTCTACTGTATATGTAATGAGGCTGTTAAATCTAGTACATAAAATAAATAAATTTAAAAATAATAATATACAACTATTATACAAATTTAAAACCAATAATAACAACAATAAACTAAACCAAACTCAAAAAGTGGTTTAGCTTTAAGTAAATATATATAAATGTATCCGAATTCAGAAAACATTTATGTAATATTGTATATTTTCCTTCACTTCAGTAACCTATTTATCAAATACTATTCAGCCATATAAATTAACTGTAGGCATATTTATATCTCGCTTGTTTGTTGTTATTTGAAAAAGGAATAACAATTATCTACAAAATTGTTGGGTACCGGTAACTAAAATGTTTTTGCCATTTTATTTTAAGTACCATACCTAAACTTAATACTTGGTAATAAATTATAGAAAGATTGTTTAATATTTTTTAAGAAAACCTTTGTGGCCTACGTACTACATGAAATAATGTGATGTATAACGAAAGACAAAAAATTATAAACTGTAAATTGCTTAACACCCTATGATTATCATTGCACTAAATATATATCTATAAATTCTACATCACTTGGGTTGGATAATAATATAAATAATATTTTGGCAAAAATTAAAACACTGACAAGATAGAACATCATAATCCATAAAAAAATATACAAATACTACTTCCAAACATCCATATAAAATCCTAATCCTAAGATATATTGTGTTACAAAAATTATAATTATATATATTTTTTACATTTCCCATAATGTGTGTACAAAATATATAATACTTGATCTAAATCTAAAAATAATAAGAGACTGAGGACCAGAATACTATAACTGAGTAATTTAAATTATGAATATTTTATGGTGTCTTGTGCTTTATAATATTTGCCTGTGCCATCTCATTTTTTATATAATTCTGGTATTCTAGACTGAGATTTTTTATTATATTTAGGCCCAGGTTTAACACTTTCAGTGCTGAGCGTGGTTAAACCACGCAAAGCATGTTCTTTCCTGTGACTGTGCCCGGTTAAACCCGCAAAACGTGTATTCCATGTGACTGGCACGGTTTTAACCGCACCTGTTCCATTCAGTTTATATTGGGAAAAGAGGGGGTTTAGTCGTTGTCTAGAGCAATTTGTTTTACCTGAGTAGTTGGTAGGAACCCTTCTAAGAATCGAGGTCCAGTAGCCTAGGAAAATAGCGACTACAAAGCATCTTACGATGGTTCAAATTGGGCGCCATCTTGCTGTCTTTCAAAAGAAGACCCTCCTATGCCGTAGCAGTGCAAATGAGGGATTTAACCACGCTCAGCACGGAAAGTGTTAAACATAGACTTAGGCATCTAGATTTATGTTTACCATTTATTTTTTACGTCTTAATTTTAAGTTATCACTTGATAATGAGAGTTGATACACACTCTCAAAGCACAGTGTATTATACATTTCATACACAAATGATGGGAAATCTCTGAAAAACCCTTATACCAACATGAACAATCCATTATTAAAAATAAATTTCCCATCCAGTCTGCTATAGTTGGAACTTCCAACACAGTTGTTTAGGTTTAAACCTAGTTACTGGTGTTTGATTTACTTGTGCTGTATGGTTGCCCTCTCGTCTTCTTTAGTCTACTGGCATAAAGTAAAAATGTTATGCAACAAAATATAAATAAATCATCTAAAACAATATTAAAAACAGAAGGAACACATTTCCAGGACTTGTCTCATACATTCTCTCTCTATATATATATTTATATATTTGCTGAACTTTATAAATGCTTAGATTAACTTACTTATGCAACTTAGATTAATAAAGATGGGAGAGCAGTGTAGGTATAGAGCAAGTAAACCGAACCACAATAACTATAGGTTTGAATCTATGAAACTGTGTTAGAGATTTGGGCGAGCCTATTGCTACATGCCTGAAAAATTGGTTGCAGATTTCAATTACTACATCACTCTTCTCCCTCCTTCTTTTGCAATTACCATTAATTAATTATGTGAAGGGAAGAAAAATATTAAGGAATAATTTTGTTCCTTTATAACAGCTAGAATTGAATTTAATGTTAGTGAGATGTTTACAAAATTTTGTTTGTTTTTGTCCAACAGTAATTTTTCCTTTAATGTGTTTGTTTAGTATGTTTCTTAAAAAATGATGTTCAGATTTTGTCTGGATTAATTTTAATAAATTTTCTTAAGTTTATATTTTGTTTATTGAAATTTATATATACGCTTAATGGATGGACACTTACTTTTATTATAATATTTTCTAATCTCAAATTAAACCACTTTATACTAAGTTTGTACAATATGTTAAAAATGAAAGATTTAAATAAAGTATACTGTATTTACCTAACTTTATGATTGAGCCATTAATACTTGGATCGCCTATGTACGAAATAAACACAATAATAAAGAATTAAATAAGCATACACATTTAACTTTGCTATACAACTTTTATTGCTAAATTCATAACTAACTATTAAGTAGCATTAATGGACTGGCCACAAGAAAAAGTAAAGATTCTTGTAGCGCTTGTATGGACGTCATACTACGAGTTGGGCACACCAATCACTATAATATTCCCATCTCTAAGCGGAACAAGCATGTGCGAGTTGTTGGGCGCAACTACTACTCCTTGAATTGGAATGTGAAGAGGAACATCAAACACAGGATGCAATCTGAGGAAAAATTAAAATTGTTATATCATGAATACCAATTCTTAAATGAAAATACCTTCAACGTTTGGGAGGTTCTACTGTGAGAATCTTAAACTGAAATTTTATTGTGAAAAATTACCAAACGTATTTATGTTACAAACACATGTCTTGAAATTTTGGAAGAGAACTGTTTCTAATATCTTCATATGCCTGTAGCAAAGACAGAAATTTAATAAAGAAAAACAAAATGTATTACTTTCCTTAAAAATATGTGAATGGAATTAAATTGAAGGTTAAGTTCATCTAAGATTAAAAATAAAAACATATATACACCATTTAAAAATATGGTTTAAGGCAGTTTAAAAACTAAAGGAGAAAAAAAATAGAAATATTTTGCATAAATATTTGATTTGCGTGTACACTAATTTATTTATACAGGATTCCTAATAGAAAGTATAATATTGAAGAGCTTCTACTGTGACACATTTTATATTATTTGTATTCTCTTTGCTGAGAATAGTATAATATAGAATTTACACAAGCTACCAATTTGGATCAATGACATAATATTATATTTGTTATATAGTAAAACCTCGGTTAACCGAAACCTTTTTAACCGAAATAGTGTTTACCCAGAACAACTAAGAAATAAAAAAAAAAAAAAAAAATAAAAACAATATTTTTGTGGGTTTTTTGATTGCAACTAGCACAATCAATCATTTCACTAGCACAAACTTGTAATTTATAAAGTCTATAAACACCAATATAATAAAGAAATAAAATGTAATGTTAAATAAATAAATAAAAGAAAGAGAAAATTATATGTACAATACATTCGATTCATCATGGGCAATCTTTTGAATCGTTTTTAGGTGAGAATAAACCATGTCAAAGAAGGGCGTAGCAGAGGGGAGAGTTGTTGGCCTTGACAGGTGGTCCCCTTCCATATTATATTGTGGACTTCAGTGTGTTTTGCCAATGATTTCCTTGTTTTCGTTTCCTTGTCCAGCGAATTGTTTAACTTTACTATGTGTTCAATGTTTTGAATGTTTAGTTTTAGTGACTTGTGCTAATTGTTTTACCACCTAATGTCAACAAAATGATAAAGTGTTGTCATATCAATTGAAGAGAAATTAGAGGTGGATCAAAGAATTAGAAATGATGAGATGTTGGAATCTTTGCATCTGATTTTGGTGTTTCCACAGTTTCTGATTGGGTCAAGATGAAAAATATGTTTGAATAACATGCTTCGAAGATGCCTAAAGAAATTTATCGAAACGTGCCAAAATGAAAAAGTAATTGAGGCGGTTTTTTATGGTTTATGCAGCAGAGGGAAAAGGGAGTGGCGCAAACGGGACCAATAAATCAGGTAAAGCCAAGATACTATCCGAAATGATGGGAAAGACAAGTGAAGGATTTAAAGCGAGTAGTGGTTGGCTTGAAAAATGGAAAAATAGGTACGGTGTGTGACAAGTAAATATTTCTGGAGAAAAGTTATGAGCCGATTTTGATGCAGTAGACACATTTGCAAAACAGAGAAGAAGATATTTTACAGGGTTTCACTCATGATAAATCTTCAATGCAGATGAAACAGGTTTAAATTATAAAAGGTAATTAAATGTCGCCAAAAAGGTTACGTGCTTGAAAACATGAAAAAAGTGCTCCTGGGCATAAAATGAACAAAGGGTGACAGTTTTGTTTTGCAGCAATGTATCAGGCGCACACATCATGTGCATAGGCAATTCCAAAAACCAAGGGCTTTATTACAGAAAATACGCTTTCTGTGTACTACAAAAAACCAGTTCATGTAAGTCTTCCGAGATGTTTAAAAATGAATTTGTGTCCAGTTTAGAGTCATTTTTGAAAACAACAAATCTCCCCAGAAAGGCAATTCTACTGATTGATAATGCTCCAACACATCATCAGAATCTGCAAGATGGAGACACAGTTGTGAAGTTTTTGCCCGCAAATGAGGCAAGTTTAATTCCAGCTTTTAGACCAAGGAATCATTGTGGCCTTCAAAAATCACAATCGAGGATTTTTCTGAGATTCTTGTTACAAAACACAAACGAGCCAATGAATGTGCCTGAAATTTTAAAAACTATTAACATGAAGTGCTCAATATGCTTCATTATTGGTGTGCTCAATTTTGGGAGAAAATAAAATCCTCAACTCTCCAAAAATGTTGGAATAAACTGTTTAGCAGACAATTAATTGAGGACAAAGATGATAATGAGGAAACTCTTAAGAATTTAATTGAAAAAATACCAGGATGTGAAAAAACCAACCATGGTAAATTAACCGAATGGATAACTGGTGATGAGTCAGAACTTGATTTCTCAGAACAAGATATTGTTGCATGGTGTTTCCCCAACCAACTAACGACAACAAAACAGACGAAGCTATAGCAGAGAGCAGCTATGACACTGCCGATAAAATATTCAATACCTTAGAGGTAGGTTTATTGAAGCTAGATAATTTTGTAGAATATTATAACTTTAAATATTTGATTATTTTAATTCACTGCATTGTGTAAGTTTTGGATTAGTCGGATTTTAGGTTACTGAAATTTCTTAGGTAAATATCATACTAAAGTGGGTTTCATATTTAATTTGTAGGTTGCCTTTTGGTTTGTAGAACGAACAGAAGAAGCAAGGCCTGCAGGCGTTTTACTCATGAAGAGATGGCGAGATATTGCCGCTAGAAAGCAATGCAAGAAGAAAAAAACCATAAAGGATAGATGCATTTTTTCAAAAATTCTAGTTAATTTATTTGTTCCTAAAGGAAATTGCAAATTGCAAAACTGTGTTCCTTTCATACAGTACTATAATTTATACGGTGCAGTTACATAATTTATGAATACATTTTATTGAAGGTTAACACTGCTTTCATTTATATTACCTGAGGCTTAAAAGAAATTAAGTTTGATTTTTTATCAGGAATTTCAGTTATTCGAAATCACATCTGCCCCCTTTATTACAGTTAATTTAGGTTCTACTGTACTTTGAACTTAATTTTTTTAAACAGACAATACTAGATTTTACTCAGGAACTACAATACTAATTTTAAAAATTAATTCCGATTTATTGCACCTATTAGTGGATAGAAACACACACACATTGAAATAAAGTAATATATAGCAAAAAACTTAAAAAATTCTAAATTTACCCTAGCAGCCTACTCATGGTCAAGTCTCCTGCATCATCTACAACTACCAGACAGTCTCCAGCTGTAGTGAGGCCTGTAACTCTCCCAGCTACATATTTAGAGCCAAGATTTTCTCCATTCACAGAAAAAACATGAACTGAATGACTTTTCTGAAAACAGAAATCAAAAAATGTTTACAGTAGACTTTCACACAATACAGTGGAACCTCAATAAATCGAATACCACGGGGAACGGGGAAATTTTGAATTATCGAGCATTTCGAATAATAAAGGATTGATTTATCAAGGTTCATCCTCCCAATTTTCGATTTTATAGAGGTTCAATTCAGTGCAAGCAATAAATATCAGAATTGATTGCCGTCTAAATATGGTGTTTTGTACATTGTTCATTAATATTAATTTCAGTACTATATTGTAAGGGTTAATAATGCAATTATAAAATTTAATATGTAATTTAAAATAGAAGAAGTAGTTTTAATTTCAAACTGCTTCTTTATTGAACCTACTGTACTGCTGGCCCAAGACTGAGATGGATCGCAACAGGAACGGAAGTTGGACAGAATAAAGGATTGGTATTTCCTGTCGAAATACGATGCAGTAAAATACAGTATCGATGTTTTGAATCATAACAAATTTCATACAACTTTGATTAATAGAGGGTTTCTGGCTCTTACTTCGACTTATAGAGGTGCGGCGGTTACACAATTTCGATTTATAGAGGTTTTTGAGCTAAAACTTCGATTTATAGAGGTACTTTAATGACGGAAAATACCGTAAAACTTCGATTAATCAAGGTGTTTCTCGTGAATTATTCGATTTGTAGAGGTAAGATAGGGAAGTTCAAAAGGAATAAAAAAATCGATTTATCAAGGATTTTGAATTATTGAGGGTCCACTGTATTTAAAAACTCGTATCTGTTTCCCTATTATATCCAACTGCTCTTGTGCATTTCTGTAAATAAATGTTATTACATTGATTTCATGTATTAATTCATAACTGACATTTTTATAAAATTACTTCAGAAAAGTATATGGTTGTGTCAACTTAATTAAATTTAATTACAATACTTTACTTAAAATATAAAATTATAGTAAAATATTAATAAAATATAATTTTTAAATAATTGGTGAATTATTATTATTGTACTTAGAAGTGAATAAGCTGAGATAATACACTTTTAACTTTATCTAGTTTTTAACTAAATTGAACAAGTACAATGTATTATTCATTTTTCAAAATGTAAGTGAAATATTGCAGGTTTAATATGTTCTTTATTGTACACCTGGTCCAAAATACAGTTTTGTAAAGGGTTTTACAATTATTTTAAATTACGAGGTTTGCCTAAAATTAATTACACTATAAATTTAATTTTGTACACACATAGGTGTATTTTGTAATTATGTATACACATTAAGAGACAGTATTGTGAGGTCAACTGGAAAGTTAATAGTTGTAACTGTTAATTTTAGCTTCCAACTTAAGGTTACAGAATTACGTAGTGCAAGGTCTAGTGAATACGGTGGAGGTTCCAACTTAGGGATCCCATGCTTGGCCAAAAATATTTTGATAGACAATGAGTATGGGCGCTGTCCTTATGAAGAGTCCATGACTTTTTTCACAATTCGGGTTGCTGTCTAGTAACTCGTTCACAGAGAGTAGTCAGCACCTCAAGGTAGTAGTCCTGATACACAGTTTGACCATCAGGTACCTAATTTATGTACACAATGCCATCGATGTCGAAAACACAATTGTAATTGCTTTGAATTTTGATTTGGTCATTCGACCTTTTGGAGCTCTTCCAATGCAATTATTGGCTCTCAGTTTCTTGATCATAATTGAAAAACAACAAATCATCACATGCTATCATTTTTACTGAGAGTTCAGGATCCTTTTTAATAGTTTTCAAAGTGTCAAAACAAATGTTTATTCAAAAATCCTTTTGTTCAAATGTGAGATTCTTGGAAACAATTTTTGAATACACTTTTAATAATTATTGTTTATGCAAAATCTGAAGTTCAAATTATTTGTCGATTCCTATGATCTTAGCAACTGTGCGAATACTCAACCAACAGTATGTTTAGATCAAAACACCGATTTTGTCATTGTTTTTGTTCGTCGTTGATGTGGAACGACATCCTTCACGTGGGTCATCTCGTACTTCTTTGATCTTTTAAACCACTCAAAAACCTGAGTATGTTATATAAATTCATCTCTGTATACTTGTTTTAACAATTAGAGAGTTTCTGTGACGGGTTTTCTGAGAAATCTAAAAGCCCGAGAAAAAGCTAAGCACTTTTCTGATGGGCTGAGGATGCATGGTTTGATATAAACATAGACCACAGCCCTGTAAGGTGTCGGCAGTCGATTCAGTTGTAGGAATTGTCAGGGTTAATGGTAAACACCAGCAACCAATAAGAACTTACTAACAAAATTATTAATAATAATTTAAAAAAATAAAATAAAATAATTACATAAATAAATCTCAGTAAAGAACGATTCGAACAAGCCAGATAGCTGTGATAGATATTATTTCAACAGGAAGTTGTAACGGATATACCAGCTTGAATTACTTAGGACACAAATACACAGCTATGCGTTATTCCTTGTGAACAACAAATGCAGGTACGCAGCAAAAAAATACTGCAAAATATGTTAAGCTCTAAAGCCAATCAGAACAATCCATATTTGAAATTATCCAATCAGAGAAGAATTTGCAAATCGTCAAATAAAGAGGTGGGAGATTTGGATAAAAAAACGTGGTCTGTCTAAAAGAAACCTTCAAGTGAGGAACACCGGGAGCACAAATTTCAACCTTTTACATTAGTAGAATCTTATATCATCATTTCATCATCAAGCAGAACCATTATTTGAGTGCGAAATTATCGAACAGAATTTATGAATTTATTAGAATTACAACCATGAATTCACCAACGTAAAATTGCCAAAAGAGTGCGTTCAAATCAATTGAATCAAGTGCAGTGTTTAGTGAAAATAAATAAGTCCATTAGTGTCTAGTGTGTGGGAAAGTGAGAGAGCCAAATTATGTAAGTAGCTTTAAACCAATCATTAATGTAAAACAGATCTCGAGGGTTAGTAGAATTATCAAACGAAATCATATTCTAGTTTATATTGTAATAATTTTTATTATAAGTGTCATTTTGTGGGTGAAGAAATGTATTAGAAGCAGGGACCTTTTCAATAAGAATTAGCTGATAGAGGGTTTGATTAAAGCACCTTAAAAGCAATTAGAATTGGTTCGGATATCATTAGGTAGGTTTGTAAATAATCTAGCTGAGAAACCAGAAGGTAATTTATATTTCAATCCAATTTAAGGCGTTACTATTCAATTAAAAATTCACTATGTTTTATAAATTTCAATCACATCAGTAATGAGTTGGATTACAAATGTTTTAAAGTATTCATTTAGATATCACTGTTGAAAAGGAGTAGATTCAAGATAGGACTAATGGTGTTGGAATTTAGAATAGTTGTTACATTTTCTACTAACTATTAAGGAATTAACATTATAAATTTGTTCTGTTAATGTATGTTTTATTTGAGAATGGCCAACTCAAATTTCAACTTTTAATTGTTTTATAATTTGCATTTTATTGAATTATTTACTGTAAAAATTATTTGAACATTTTAAGAATATAACAAACAATATTGTGACAAGCTCTGTAATTATTTCAACCTAGATTCATTTGTCGTTAGCCCACATGCCAAGCTAAAATTTGATCCGTAAGAAGGATCTGGTGGAGCCCCCAAAACTTTAAAATATTACAATTCAAAACACCTTGAAAACAGAATAACTTACATAACCTTACATGATAAAGTCGCCCATAACTTTACAATAATCTTACAGAATGGAGAGAAGAAATGTCATATCACTGGATTGTGTTGCCTTTTATCACAAAACAAGCACTATTATTTTGTCTGTAGGCAAATCAGTCCAGCTATTTTTTAGCAATAACTTGTATTTCAAAACAGAAAGAGTTAGTTAAAATTAACACTTATGAGATTTCTTCCCCCCATATTTCAATGTGCATGAAGAAAAATTGCAAATTTAAAATTTCTAAAAAAAAACGTAACCATAAGAATGTGTTGATTTTTAAAGAACACAAAATTATCTTTTAGCTAAGTCGACAGAAAATATTTGTACTTTCATACCAATCTTTTTACTATAGGTGTTTGAAAATCATTGTATGGTAATTGATTACAAACCATATGGAACTGAGCTATTACAGTATATTCTCAAGTATTGCTGATAAAATATATGTTGTTTGTTATTTAAATTTGATACAAAAACATGAAATGAATATATTTAATATATATATATCACATTTAATAAAATACAAATGTATCATACCTGATCTTTGGCTGCTACTGCAACTTGCCCGAGTGCTGATATCGATAAAAATGTTATTTCTGTTGTTAATTCTGTGCAGCCAGGAGGTATTAATGTGTGCACATATTGGCCTTCCTTGATTGTATGTACATTTACTGTGCCATCCTGGTTAAAAAAGATATAAAATTAACCAACAAGTGGTACTTATTTAGTATTACTAAACAGCCTACATTAAATTACAAATTTTACCAGATGGTTCAAATTAATAATAATATCTCTTTAAATTTAATTCCAGGATATGTATTAATTTCATGGTAATAATGTATTAAATGTGGCAGTAAAATATTCCACAGTAATGCATAAAGTTGTATTATCCATAGAAGCAGAGTGACAAAGGTGAAATGTTAAAAAAATTTGCAATAGAATATTTTTTTCGTGAAAACAACAGTTAGGGACTGGCGCAGGAATCGGATAAAATTAAAAAGTTTGCTCCACAAAAGTCTTCTAAAAATGTTGTAATGAATGAAAAACCACGAAAAAATCAGGATAAGAAAAAAAAAATCAGTGAAGCACTGTTTTTGTGGTTTTGTCAGCAAAATAACAATGAGTGTCCAATACCAGATCCTATTATACAGAAAAAACTCTGTTTTTTTATAGTGAACTAAAGGAAGGAGAAGAAGAGTTTTGCAGCATGCGTAGGTTGCTTAGACCGTTGGAAAAAAAGATATGGTGTGATGTAACTGGAAATCTGTGGAGAAAAACTTTCAGTGGACTGAGATAAGGTAGTGCAATTTCGTGAAAAATTCTGAAAGTAGTAAAAAGTGAACAGTTAAAACCTGAACAGATACTTATACAATTATTGTGATGAAACCGGTTTAAATTTTAAGACTTTACCTTTCAAAACTTTCGCTTCAAGAAAGGAAAAATCGGCTCCGGACCATAAAAAAATAAACAAAGAATGATGGTGCTAGTTGCTTCAAATGGAACGGGAATACATAAATTAAAGTTAGTTGTGCTAGGGAAGCTAAGCCACGAGCTTTTATGAACATTTGTACGTCAGCGCTACTAGTGCATTACACAAACCAAAATAAATGTTTGGATGGACCAAAACATATTTAAAAATTGGTTTTTGATAAATTTGTGCCTGAAAAAAAAAGAATTTAAAAGAAAATAATTTACCTTATAAAGCGATTTTAGTTTTGG
The DNA here is from genome assembly GCA_018207615.1 of Philaenus spumarius. NCBI lineage: Eukaryota > Metazoa > Arthropoda > Insecta > Hemiptera > Aphrophoridae > Philaenus > Philaenus spumarius. The sequence continues at coordinate 45,456 of JAGFPH010003420.1, read as the reverse complement.
ATAATGCGTGCTCACTCCCAGACAAACAGGAACTTAAATGTGATGGAATATGCACAATGTTTTTACCGCCAAATGTGAGAAGCTTCTTAAGGTCTATGGATCAAGGTGTGCTTGAGTGTTTAAAGATAAAGTACAGGTGCCGTCTACTACAGTTTATTATTCAAACAATTGAAGGAGAGAGAACTATCAGGGAAGATTTTCTTTAAAAAGTTATAGTTAAGGATGTGATTTATTGGGCTGCTCAGATTTGGAATGAAATTACACCTCAGATACTAGTAAAATCGTGGAATAAAATCTTAAACAAGAACAGTGAAAACAATGATGACAGTTATGACGAGGATGATGATATACCTCTCTGTAATTTATTGAAAAAACTACCTGCTTGTGATGAAACAAACTAAACTGACATTTCTAAATGGACGAGTCAGGACGAACAGTTCGAAATAACAGAAAACAATCACTGAAATGATCTGTGACACAATATCACCTGATGAAATTGACGAAGAAATTGTAAAAGAGGCTCAAGCTGATGTAACTCATAGTGATTCACAGCTTTGGATGTAGCACTACGCAACCTGAAGCTACTGCAGCCGATCCCATATTTCTCTGCTATTGGCATGACATCGCAGCTTGTAAACAAAAAGCTTGTGCAGTGTAATTAAACAAAAAGCTATTGAAGATTTCTTTTAAAAAGTAAGTTTCTATTTTTGTACTCTATATAAAATTACGTTTGCACCTAAGTGTTCAATACAAAATACTGTATATTTAATAAAACTTTCATTTTCCCGGTTATACAACGGCTATAAATGGTACTTTTATTTCAACCTCTGCATATTCCATGTAATTCGAGTTTCTCACAATCCGAGGTACTCTTGGTTGCATTCAACTCGAAATATCGGGACTCTACTGTATTTATAACTTATGAAATTATAACTAAGTGAACCTTACCAGAGATCCAGAAGTTACCATATCAAGTTCTGTTGCTATAGCAACACAGGTAATGGGTTTATCATGGCCGTAGAGAGTTTGTACTGGCTTCAATGGTGTTCCCCCAAGTTGACTTATATCCCAAACAACACAAGTACAGTCCCTAGATCCACTTACAAGATAAAGTCCACATAAGTCAAGAGCAACACATGTAACCAAATCTAGAATTAAAAGCAGAAACATTAAAATAAAGACAAATAATGAATTTAACATGAACATATATTTAGTTCAATTAATGTGTTTCTGTCACCATTTTACTGTGCTAACATAATGTAATAGAAGATATAGATAATTCAAAAGATTAAACAAAAAAGTTGTTCAACCAAATGCAGTGACACATTTATAGTTATTAAAAGTGTTTATCAGTAATTTGTAATAAATGAAATTTCACTTACCAAAATGTCGAATAACTGAGGCAATAACTTTATTTTTTGTTAGACTGAAGACATGAACACTACTGTCCCAATGACCAGCTGTAAAGAGTGTTTTAGCATCATGTGACAGGGCAAAGAGTTGACTATGAAGTGTAACACTAGGATGGAAAGATCCTAATAGACTACGCCTTGTTCTGTAAAATTTAAAAAATAATTATCAAAAAGCATAGGCTAACTTGTATTTATGATAATATCAAGATAAAATCTTATAAAGAACTATTTTTGTATATCACCTTCACATATTGGACAAATGGATCGCAACTAATTGTTAAAGATCGACATGAGCTTTTGGTTTAATTATTGCAGCTTTAGAAAGTACAATTATTGTCATTATTTAAAGAATGAAAAGATAAAGAAAATTTTTCAAAATATGACTAAATTAGTCAAAACATTTTATTTCTTTGACGGAAGTAACTGGCAGCATTTAATTTTAAACATACATATTATTATTACTTTCAATTACAAAACTTTTAGGTACAAAATATTTTTTAGGACATTTGAAAGAAACAGCTGACATTATATAAAATTTTTGCTTTTGTTTTGAATATAAGTTAGAGAATTTTACATAAATTAGTTCTCCAAAATGCAAGTGAACTTATAAAGCACATCATAAAACACTTAATCAATTTTAGCTTCAGTTAATCAAGTTTAGTTAGTTTTGGGAAGGGTTTGCTAAAAATTCTGTTCACACGAAGGTTTCAAAATTTACTAAAGTTAATGCTATATAGTATCATGTTGACAATACTAATAATTAATTTAAGTTAGAAAAATACATTGATAAAATCTTACTTCACAGAAGAAAGAGTTTGGTCGATGTCAAGAGTGAAACCTTTATTGGAATGTCTATCGTGAGGTAGCCATCCATGGACACCAATTATGGCACTTTTAGATATGGTAACTAAACAGTCTGGCATTCCTGCTTGAAGAAATCCCTTGGGTGGTGATCTTGGTGCACTTACAAACACTATAGGATCCTTGTCATTAGAAACCTACAATATAAATAAAACTAATTACTACTACACATAGCCCAATAATTATTTTAGGTGAACAAAAGGAAACATTAAAGTAATTGAAAACGAAATAAAGTAAGATTTTTTAGAATTGAAATAATATCCCTAACATACAAAAGTCTAGAAAAATCTAAGTTTGGAAAATCACCATTTTAGCCGCAACTTGGATTACTCTCGAAATCTATAAAATGCAAAATATATTGTTCCAATAATCTTCAAATGTGTATAAAATTGGAAGCTTTTTTTATCTAGGAACACTTTTGTAAGTTATTACACAATTCAATCAATAATAAGTTTATGAAATGCATTTCATGTTTATTGAGGCCTTTTTCTTCATCATAAACGGTGCAATTTCTTTAAACTAGCAACGTTTCTAGTCATCCTATATAAAATAGAAGTATGAAAGATGTGAATCTATAACATCAAACCTTGATACATTGATAGATTCTCATCAGTTCGTTAAGTATGTTGCAGACAACATAAAATACAACATTAAAAATTTGATATAGATGGCATCTTCAATGGTATGAGTTCCAATAGCAGCAGTGTACTCCTGGCAAGTTCATATTTAGAGCTGTTTCCAAGAAGGTAATCGCAACACACTATCTTAAGGGTCGGCTCTAGTAAAACAGAAAGCAACCTGCGACTCCAGCGTAGCGGCGGTAGGTTACGCGGACATTGCTCATCCTAAATCCATTTAAAACCCGAAATTGTTCAAATAGCGTTTTCAAAAAAATACCAAACTCTTGGGGACAAAATTCTTCATCCGAATGGCTTGATAATTTTTCGCTATAATTAATAGTTACATCGTAAAAAAATATTTAAAGTCACCCTATAGCGGCGGTAGGTTACACGGACATTGCTCAGCCTAAATCCATTTAAAACCCTCAATTGTTCAAATAGTGTTTTCAAAAAAATACCAAACTCTTGGGGACGAAATTCTTCATGCAAATGGCTTGGTACTTTTTCGCTATAACTAATAGTGACAACATAAAAAATTATAAAAAATTAATTTTTTAAATTGTTAATAAATATTAAACAAAACGTTTTTCTTAATTTTGGAAAAGCCATTTGCATGCGTATTGGCCATAGCTTTAAAATGACATATCGTTCATAATTATCCGATCAAAAATAAAGGAAAAATATGGATTTTAATTTAACATTGGTCTTATGGAGTGTCAACCAACATGGCCGACAGCTAGAGCCGACCCTTAAATACTTAACACGTTAGCTGCTAAGGATGCAGATGTGAGCTTGATACTAAACACTATGAGGAGAGGTCGATGCACATGTGCGTTCAGTTCTAACGTATTTGGCGATAAACGGTAGTCTAGCTCTTAGTGACTGAGATTATGCGATATTGTTGTGTAGTTAGTAATATATTCGATGACATAAAACGCACTTTCGTTTTGAAGTGAAGTGCTTATTGTTGTAATAACGTCAATATGTGTGATAATGGTGAACCTGGTCCATCTCGCAAGAGAAAATGCAACAAAGTATAGACCCTAATAAACCTACGATGTGTGAATTGGCCGACCCTTATGTTGATTCTGTTGAATTTTGTACATATCTGTAAAGAAAACTATAGATAAAGTTATATAAAACTATAGAAAACTATATAAACTATCCAACAATAAAAGTTGGATTCACATGTCCGTCCATAGCAGCACCTATGGAAAAAAGGGAAAATTTCAAGCCTATAACTCCGCTTTAAAATATTAGTGATTATTACATGGAAAGGTTCAAATACTTAAAAAAAGTAATTTCTACTCATTTAGGCTATAAGTATAAAAAATGAAAGGTCAGCTAATGGGATAGGAAGTACGAAATGTGCGTAGCAATGAGCGTATTAAACTTGTAGAAAATGATACTGATTCTTTCAGAGATGGCATGTATGACCTACAATTTGTTATTATAAAATTTAATTTTTGGTAAAGCATATAATATTTCTAAATAATGATACAAAATAGGCTTCATTTTTTTAGTGATCTTGTAGTAGCCTATGAAGTTAAAAACGGGTGTTTTCAGTATGTTTTTGTTTTAATTAATATATATTTTTATAAACTTCTACTTAGAACTAAATTACAAAACTTTTGTATATTTTGAAAAAAATTACCAAAAATGTTTACTATTTTTTACGTAGGCCTAAGGTTGGATTTTTCCGTTTCTGGAAATTGTTAGCTTCTTGAGCTAATAACTTTTAAAACTTTACATCTATCATATTTTTAGTTGCATTTATAAATTATTTGGTTCTTTTCTATAGGAAAGCCATTATGGAACACTTTTGGATTGGGATGTAATTACTGTTGAAAAAATGCTTGTAAAACGCAAAAGTCCTGGCAAATTAACAAGGCCAGTTCTAGGGTTGAAAGTAAATGTAGCCTACATGGCGATGAAATACAAATAAAACCAAAACTGTTGGAAAATTTTGAACGAAGTAAAATGCTGACTTGGCGGGTAGCTGGCATCTGTCTACTATCAGTACTATCACACTCACGAAACACCCACACCTAGTGCAAGTAGGAACAGCTCATACAGTGTTCTGTGTTTTGTGTGCTACTTGCTAGTTTGTTGTGACGTGTGATCACAGGCTCAAATTTGTGCCAGTGGAGAGTGGAGTTTTGTGATTTTATGAGACTAACTGATGCCATTACAAAACATACAAGTTTGTCTAAATGTTAATAAATATCAGTACCAATTTTTACGATTTATTTGTTTCAAAGTATGATTTTAACAACAAGAAAACACAAAAGCCGGACCTTTCCCCGTTCTCCTAGGTGTATTCCATATTCCCCTCCCGAAGCTGCCACCCCCGTCCAGACGTTCTGGATCCGCTCTTGAATATAGCTATGCATGAATTTTAAATTGAAATGGCATTTTAAATTAAGAAAAATATCTCACTACCATAATTGTTATTACTTGCCTTACAAAATTTAATTGTTGTTAGACCTGTGTATTATAATGTAAATAAATGTTATTCAAAACAGAAGATTTAGTTTCTAGTCTTCTTCGCCTAATCTGTCATACTCAAGAACAGGAGCAAATATAATTTTCCTAAAATAAATCTTATTTTAATCTCTTGCATCAAAAAGTCCAAACAGGATACACTATATCAATTTCAAGTTTGATCCGTAGTTGAAGTTGAAGAAAATCTCATTTCAAAGAATGCAATCAATCTTGATTTTTCTCAAATTTTATTACATAAACTCTTAGAGTTTAAACCTATAATTTTTATAATGCGTTTCCTTGTATGCCCAATAAAACTATGTCAGAACACATTGGTACCAAGGCTATCAAATGACAAAATATACTTCTTCAAACCAATGCTTCTAACTGTATGCTTTTGGATTTAATTTTATTGACTTATGGCGAACAATTCAGTCTAAGACTTATAAAATGCCAGGATAGTAATTAACGACTGGCCAAATCCCACCTATCCTCTCGGGGCACCAAGTCTCTGACCGACTTTTGAAGGTGAATGCACTTTTCACAACAATTGTCTCCCAACTTGATTGAAAAGACAAGCAGTTTATGGAGAGACCAATAAGTGGTTATTCTGTTATACACCTTTAACTTTTACAATAATACGTGAACTATTATCATTCTCTTAGGTTCTACAGTCATTAAAGGTAAATATTTCTTATCAGTTAAGAATTTGCCAGTTTTTTAAATTGAAATTCATAAACTTTAAAAATTGTTTATGAACTTCATATTGATAAATGTTTTTGATTATTATTTTGCACCGCAAACCTCAAACGAAGAATGTTTTGTCCTACATGTTTAACATCAACAATTATTAGCTTCTTATATTTTTATGTGGATGGTCTTTAGTACTTTATCACCACAAAGAGATATACACTTGTTTGGCTCTCCAGAGATAAATAATGAGCTTGAATTTCATTTGTTTCTCTTATTATCACAAACGTATCACATCTGCGTTATACTTTTATTGTCAATGACTATAATGATGTTTTTATGCTTGAGTTAGCACACATATTTTCAGTTTATTATTATATTTACTAGGTTAGTAATATAAAAAAATGAGAATTGAAACTAATTTCAAAATTATTATATCAATTAAAATTATTTTCTTATTTTATAACAAAGAAATAATTCCCCTCATGGCCCCCTTTAGCCAGGGTCCCAATACTACGGGTGCAGCAGCTCTCCATATGAGGCAGTGACGGCTCGTGCTATAGGTTCACTGGTTCAGTGAACCCCCAAGCAAATTGCGTTAATAACATAATATTTTATAAGAAATATAAATATTTAGTACTTTTTTCATAAATCTAACAATATATATTGAAAAGTTGTTAAAATACGACTTAGAGTAACAACGCCCAGCTCTCCTACGTCGTTTTCAGCTGCTTGGTTCAATTCAAAGAACGAACCTCCTGGCCTAGGCGAGGGGTACATTGGAACGGTGGGGGAATAGCCGTTTCAACGTTGTTTTTCGCTGCAATCTAAATGCAGCAACTCCCGACCCTTCCGAAGATAGCCGAAGCTGCAGTTCACAACAGTGTGTTGTAAAAAAACCTTACGCCTATTTTTTCCTTTACGTAGTTGGTGTTTGTTTACTTCTTTGATTTATAGGTTATGTCAGTTGTGCATTCTATGAAGTTCATGGATTAAGTTTGTGTTAGTGTGAACATATTATTAAATAATATTATTGCAGTTCAGTGTTGTTATTAGAATGAACTGCGTTACACCTTTGCTAAGGGTAACTTTTCTTTTTTACCTCTTCAAGAAAAGTGTGCTATTAAAGTACACAGGTATTTGTGTTACTTCATTATTTATGAGTCACTTTATGAACTAAAAACTTAAATAAACTAATTAATAAAGTATAGGCTTCTATGTAAGACAATATTGTTCTCAATTTTCCATTTATAATTAATATCTATATTCCAATCTAATCATGAAAACTGTAACCCGATTTCATCTCATTGCACGCTTTTCAGAGATGTCTTAAAACAACCAAATTTTGGTAAAAACAGGCCTAAAAGTAGAAATTCTTATGTTTAGTAGGCTACTAAAAACAAATTTGCAGGACCCCTTCCCCGGTAGATTTGAACCCCCAAGGTAATAATTCACCAGCCGCCACTGATATGAGGCCTTGCTATTACACACCAAAATTGTTTCAATATTTATTTTTTTGTAGTTGCTGGATTGAACTTAGTAACTTGGACTCTAGATATTGTGAAATCTCAATATAACGTCTTTGTACCATCGATTTAAGAGTGATTATACACCTTTATTTTCTAGATTCAAGGAATTCTAGAAGCCACAGTTTAAACTTTAGGAATCACTGCATAAATAAAATATATATTCACCTCTATATTAAAAGGAGTAAGTTTATCAAGAAATAACGTAATATCAGGCTTTCTGCTGTCTGACTTCAGCATGCGAGCTAAGGCCTCTTGCTGAGTCAGTCTCTGGGGGTGTGGTTCTTTAAGGAGTTGACTTGGTGTTTGTCCAAAATTGTTTATCATTCCTTCAACAGCTTCTCTTTCAACTGCATTGGTTATTGCATCCAAATCCACAGCCCCTTCATAGCTAAACACAAATACATTTTAATTTATTTCAGTATATTAATTACATATTTCATAAGAAGTTTAGGCAGTTGGATAGTTTAGTAATGGCTTGAAAAAGTAGAAACATAATTTAACTAAGATTTATTTAGAACACAACTGATTCACTTTTCAGAACATCAACTAAATTGAAAGTAACAATAATTGAAGAAGCTCAGATGTAATTATTCTGTTAGGTTCTTTAATTTCTCAAAAAGCATAGATTTGTTATACAACTCACAGTTTTTATTTGTTTATAAATTAATTTTTCTAAGCTAGTTTAAACTTACATTTCAAGTAATAAGCACACCTTAATCTTCATTATTCATTATACATAATTCTAGCAACAATCTCATTTAGGACATTTTATGAAAAAGGAAGAAAGTTATGTTTGAAAGAAATCCAGATTGTTAATATCACAAAAAACTAAGATATATATTCTAATGTTACCTGCAGTAATAGAAAACATTCAAAGCCTCAACCGCTTTGGGGCCTTTTTGTTTGTAGCCAAATATTAAATCAATCCATTCATGTAAGTGAGCTGATACATACTCAGATTCCTGAAATTGAAATACATTCAAGCGTTAGGAAATTATAGTTATATTGTGAAGTTGGTCCATTTTTAACTATATACATTATTGATTTAACAAAATTTCAAATATTTTAATTAATATAATTTTGAAACCATTGACTCAGACATATGGATCATTTCCAAGTAAATGTAGGCATGCCGAACTGTTCCTTATCTGACAAATATCTTTTTTACCAAGGTTATTTCGATGTGGCATTCCTAACAGGTTATTTCGATGTGGTTATTTCCTGTTGCTAACAGCTTCACAGGTGTTACTAGAATTGGAGGAAGGTAGGTTAAGTTACTCCACTAATGGTGCTTTAGGAAGTATGGAATGACCGACGAAAGCTTTATGTAATTATTACTACTAAGTTGATTTTAAAGGAGGATAACAAACAAATTATTTAAAAGAAGTAAAAAAATAGTATTACAAAGTCCAAATACTTAGTGTAAATAAATTATTATTTAGAATATAAAAATCAAATTCAAGAAACTTTTTGGCACTTATCTTTCAGACTTGCTTATAAATAGTGACTAAAAAAGACTTTTATTTTAAAAGAGATGACAATGAAAATGAAATGCATTATAATATTTTAATAAAAATTGTAGTAACCTAAAATCAAAACAATGATATAGATTTTTTATTCTTGTAGAAAACAATCTGCTCTATTGACATATTACTAGAATAATAATTTTTTAAAAGTAGAAAAAATCAACAATAAAAGTGTTAAAAAAAAATATTCAACGTAAAAAATATTTATTATAATACAAATTTTAAAACATTAAGGTTTTTAATATTAAGCCATGTAGAAGATTATCTTTTTATATTAGTGGTACAAGTTTGTTTACCAAAGAAAATGTTGTTATTATTTTACATACATTTTTGTGAATCCTGGCGATTAGGTTATTGTAAATATTAATTGTAGAAGGGAGTATGTACTTGTAAAAGACAATGGATTAATAAGAAAAATAATAGAAATCACAACTAACAACTTACAGAGTTAATACAAGTTAAAACATACTAATTATTAAAAAAAATTCTGATTCTCTTAATTATGAGGCGTGTTTTTAAACTAAATATTATGGCCGCTGCAGCTCTGGTTTTGCTGTTCTGGACATGTGTGCTGAATACCTGCAACTGTTGTCTAGACACTGATGCAATTAACTAATACAACTGTAGGATGTAAATAGAATTAAGATTGATTTCAATGTTGTTCCATGCAAGGTAATCTGTCTGATTGTTCTAAAAAAATTAAGTAAACCATACAAGTAAGATAACATTGACCAATATTTGGTGTGATCAGGGTAGCTCAATTTGCAGAGCAGTAGTAATGCTAATGGTTCTAATGGTAGTAATAGTAGTTATGGTAATGGGTTCAAATCTTTCTTGGTCCTTGTTTTCACTTGTAATTTAATAAAATAACTCTTGCTGGGGAAGTGTATAGCAGAAAAGTTATCACAATTTAAATACAATTTCAGCCTGGAAAATCACGTGTACTGTGTTTAATAAGGGGGGGGGGCTTGGCTTTGGATTTTTTTAGGGTGTCTCAATAAATTCCAAGACAAATTGTGAGACTTTAACTAAACTGCGTTGTGCAAAACAAAACAAAAGACATGATAATGCCTTAGAAAAGATCTCATCAGATCATATGTTTCGGAATAACTTGATAACTTTATCACTCCTCGTAACTCCAGCCAGATCCGTTCTTGAAAAAGCATCTAGGCAGTGGTTGGCAAATCAGAGAGCAAATTTCTATGAGGACAGAATTCAGAAGCTGGTTGTATGATAAGTACCTTACAATTGGTGATGATAATTATGCAGGAATTTAAATTACTTTTATTTTGTGCTATAGCTTTGTACATCACAACTGTCTTGCCTTATCATTTAAATACAAACACTTTTTCACATATGTATATATTTATGAATCTTTGTAAGTATATAATACTTAACCATCGGCCAGTTCAATTTTATTTGAAAGTAAATTGTTTTCTCTTACCAAAGCTTTTCGATGTTTGTAAATAAAATTTTCAGCACTCTCTGCCCAGTTTGGCAAAATTACATCTGTGACACGTTCTTTTGTAACTTGAAGTAAACCCAAATCAAACCTGTAAAAATTTATAACAATTAATATTTCTAAAAACTATAAACAAATAAGAAATGTAATTAAAGAATTCTGGAGCAGTTTTTTCAGTAACAACAAAGAGACATAATTATTTCAATGGTAACGTGTTTTTTTGCTAGAATTTAACAATGTAGAATCAGAATTATGTAAATCTGTTGCTATTTTCTAATATAATAACTAACTTAATTACCCTTGTGTTTTACATATGAAATATACATTTTACTTTATCACTGTACTATAATAGAGAAAGTATTGTGATGGCAAAAAAAATCAATGTCAAGATTTTTGTGGATATATCCGCTTTGGGACCCCCCCGAGTCCAAAAAAGTGGTTTTCACAAAATGTCTGTCTGTATGTCTGTATGAATACAAAGCTAGAGAGAAAACTATTGGATCGATTTCGAACAAATTTGCACCAAACATGTCAATTAGGCCTGTATAGATGCACGAAAAAAGGTTTTGAAAATTTTTGAAAAACAACCCCTTTTTTGGCCAAAAACCCCCCAAAAATCAGTAATTTTTTTATAAAAAAAACGGCTCTAACGATTTTGATAAAATTTGGCTGATTTGTAGCGCTTAATGTACCCTACCATATGCAAAAAAAGGCATCTTTCAAAAAATGTTCGTTTGCTAATAATAATAATAATAACTGATTTTTGGGTTTTTTTTCCAAAAAGGAAGTTGTTTTTCAAAACCTTTTTTCGTGCATCTATACAGGTCTAATTAACATGGTTGGTGCAAATTTGTTCGAAATCGATCGAATAGTTTTCTCTCTAGATAATAATAATAATAATATTTATTAGTTAATCTCCTACTTTAATAAATCACCTCTCCTACCCCACCTACAATTATGAAGTCACAGTGAATCTGTTTAATAATTTAAATATGTTTGTGAGAAAGTATGTGCCAGTTCCTGGTACCGTTTATTTACTTTCTCACTATACTATAGTATAGAGAAAGTATAGTGATCGCAAAAAAAAATCGATGTTGAGATTTTTGTGGAAATATATGTTTTGGGACCCCCTGTGTCCAAAAAAGTGGTTTTTACAAAATGTGTGTCTGTTAGCGTGCGAAGCATGCAATGCATTGCCCGATTATAATTTAAATATGTTTGTGAGAAAGTATATGCCAGTTTCTGGTGCTGTTTATTTAACTTTAAGATGATTTTTATAATTTATTTGGTAAGCATCTCCAATAAAATCATTAGGAAACTAGTTGAAGTGAAAATAGTATTCAGTGCACAATTGTTTGTTACTGAAATGATTGTACGGTTTTTCAACAACTAAGAAGGGCACACAACTTAAACCATCTTTATAAAAACTATTTCTTAGTGAAATTGTGTACTATTTAATATTATCTTTGATTTTTAAACATGTAACCTTACAGTATTAGTAATATACATTTATTAACTACATTTCAATAAATTATTTAGTTAGAGGGGGCTATTTTTTGGTCATCAATAGCCTAAAAATAAATTAAATGTTCCTTACTATCCAAGATTGTTAATGTCTTAAATGGGCTCAGTACATCCGAAAACTATAACTATAGTACTTTAAAATATACAAGCTAGTAAGTAATACAAAATGATTAAAATCTACTACCTACAACTAAGTATATAAGTTACCTCTTCTGAAAAAAATATATCATCTTACTTGTTCATGTTAACTAAGAATTCAGGAAAATAGAAAAATTCCGGAGTTAGTTCTTTGACATCGTTTGGATTGTCCATGAGTAACTTCCATGTCTGTGGTATGGAATGAAATTGTCGGTCTGCTACATCAAATCTAAAACATTATTATAAAATACATAAATTTAACGATAACTGTGTTTATTTATAGAATAAGTTTTGAATAATTAGTTAAAAATGTGTATGCATGCATAATTTGTCATTTTCTCTACTTGGACCAATTTTTCATATAAACAAAAAACATAATTTTATATGATTTGTTTTATTAATAAACTAGCTGACCACCCTTGCAAATATTTTTCAAATTAGGAGTAGGCCTATACTTACTTCAATTAATAAGTTGATTTTATTCAGTTAATTACGTTTATTTATTTACGTTGGTTTATAAATAACAGTTTATAAAAATGTATAACCCTTTACGTTGATTTAATTTGATTGATTTATGTGATAGATTACACTTGCATATAGAATGTAAACAATCTAGTTAGGTGTCACAGCTGTAATGCTAGGTAAACAGATTGTTAACACTCCAATGGTGGCACCTCTTTGAGGGACATACTTGGTGGTGCGGATCTCTCAGATTCTTAATTGAAAATCAATCATCTAAACTGTTTCTAAAAAACCAAACAATCACTTTAAATACAGAATAGACATTAAACTAATTATAATAAGATAATATATGAAAAGAAAGTAAGTTGGAATAACAAAATGAACAAAAATGCTATGGTGGCGTGGTATCTATCAGATCCAGACTGTCACTAGCTCCTGGATGCATGTAGAACCAAGGTTACAACAATTTTGGTGGCGTGGTATCTATCAGATCCAAACTGTAACTAGCGCCTGGAAGCGTGTAGAACCAAGGTTACTGCAGTTCTGGCGTGTATTACTCCATAAGACAGGAGGATAGGAGGGGGGACATACGTTTTCCGCCATGCGGTAGGGACTGCAAGAAAAAAAACTGTAGCCTGGATCTCACAGATCCAGCGCCACCAATGGAGTGTTAATAGATGTTGCCTTTCATTAGTAATCATATGAACTTTCATAGAAAAGTTTTTTAATCAATATTTTTAACCAAAACATGAATTTTAAGCTATTTGTCTATTTTTTGTCAATAGCGGGGAAAATATATAAGCTTAAAAACGATGTTTGAATCATTAATTTTGATAAAGAATTAAGGGAGATATCCCTTAGCGACAAAAAAACACCTTTGAGTAATAATATATAATCTGATTTTTAATGGTTTGCATCTCTACCAGTAATAATTTCAATATAGTGGTACAAACATAGGTTTGTTACTTCCTATCAAGTACGATAAAAAGGATAACGAATTATAATACATGGTATTTGTATGTTTTACCATTTTGTGGTCATAAATATAATATTTTGGCTTTAACTAAAGAAATGCATGGTAAATTGGTAAGAACAATTTCTGTGTTATATATTTTATGATTACATTTTTTATAGAATTTGTTTACTGAGAACCTATTAAGCAAATTAGCAAACAATAATTTTTCTTTATTATGTATTTAAACATAAGTTTTTTGAATTTGTGATACTTCTATTTCATTTTGGGTTTGTAAAAAAAAACAATATTATAGAGATTATAGCTTTTTAGTAAAGTAGTAAAGTGTAGTAATGAAGTCAACACTATAATTTACTTATTTAATAATTTAGGATAGTAAAATTATCCCAAACAAACAAATCAAATATTGATTAATTATACAGGGTGTTCCCAAATTATGTTTCCAGACTTCCACAAATTGTTCCTTTGGTCAAAACAAGAACAAAACTTCCAATAAACATAGGTCCTAAAACGCTTCGTTTTCCAGATATCCGCCATTTTGTTTTTTGTACAAAATAATTCATATCTAGAGAACGGTTTGACTGATTGAGTTCAAACTTGGCATGAAGTTTAACCTAACAATGATATACCTCAAGAAAGATAAACGATTAAATCCAATCATGCGTTTCAAAATGGCAGCCGTTTGAAAATTTCAAACCTAAATTACTCAAAAACCGTATACTTTATCAAAAAATGTCAAGACACCTTTTTTGTAGCCCTTTTGATTCCCTATCGTATGATGTAACCGTCAAAACAATTGGATGAAGGATAATAGCTAAGTAAAAGGTAATGACAACAAATGTCCATACAATATTGTAGTATTACTGTGTTGGTATAGGAGGCCGGGTTGAACAAACCAAATAGTACACATAACTTAACTGGTTTACTTCATCTGATTGTTTTGACAGTTACACCATCCGATAGGGAATCACAAGGGCTACAAAAAAGATGTCTAGACAATTTTCATTAAAATGTATGGTTTTGGAGTAAATTAGGTTTGAAATTTTCAAACAGCCGCCATTTTGAAACGCATGATTACATTTAATCGTTTATTTTTCTTGAGGTATATCATTGTTAGGTTAAACTTCATGCCAAGTTTGAACTCAATCAGTCAAACCGTTTCTTAGATATGAATTATTTTGTACAAAAAACAAAATGGCGGATATCTGGAAAACGAAGCGTTTTAGGACCTCTGTTTATTGGAAGTTTTATTCTTGTTTTGACCAAAGGAACAATTTGTGGAAGTCTGGAAACATAATTTGGGAACACCCTGTATAACACAAGTTTAATTGTACTTATTCTGTGATGATAATAATAAATGGAAGAAAGTAAAAAACGAGACACAGAAGGAAAACTGTATACTATACAAGACCTTGGCACATTCAAATCAAGAAGAAAAGTATTAATTTTGTTTAAAGAAACATTCTTTTAATAAGCGTTAGAATTAATGTCTAGAATTACAAGATACCTTCCACTTTGAAGTTCAATGTGAAGAGAAGTAAATGGTTCAACTCTGACCAAGTAATGAAGAACACCAGCTGAGTTGGAATAATGTGTTCCATAATGGAACTTTGCTATTGTACCTAAAACAAGTTTTAGTTTTATAGTTTGTTTTTAAACTAAAATACTCAAAACTAAAATTTAATGTCTTTTACCAACAATGAAGACAGCTTAAAAACTTATAATTATCAATAAGTAACAAATTATCAGTAAGCCTACAAAAGTGTTAGAACAATAAGTTACATATTACAATAATAATGAACACTCTACCTATGTGAATCTAAACTTTAACTGAAAATTGAAGTGACAGAACTTAATTTTTGATTAGAATTTTTTTAAGTATAATTATTTGTTTGACGCAAGTCAATAAATAGGGCATTCGAAAAATTACTTCCCTCAATGAAGATCAAACCCAAGATAAGTATTATCTAGTTGGGTAGTGTGATGATTAATATACTGCATTGTAAGTGTAATATGTTTCAAATCACATTAAATACTCTCACACAATCCAACTGAATTGTGCTTTTCTCAAAATGAAATACTTAAAAAAATTATGAGTTAATTCACCAAATACAAGTGAAACCTGTACAATATATTTACTATCTACAAATGCTGATCAAAAAGTAATGAGACTCATTTTGCGAGAAACATTACATTCAGAGAAATTGGAAACACTTCACAATATCCTTTTCTAAATATGTTTTCTAATGCGTGTAACAGTAAAAAAATTCAACTGATTTCAAATAAGTTTTAGTGGATAGAAGCCAAGATTGTTTTCGCCTTCAAGTGAGTATAACAATTTGCAATAAAGTTTTGCTGAGTGTTGAACAAATCAGCTATGGAAATTTTAATTTATTGTTAAATCTTATGGAGAAGAAGTAATGTAACAGGCTAGTATATTTAGGCGGCACAAGGAAGTTTTGTTATGAAATGAGTTACTTGTCATTAGGGAAGTTTTGTTAGAAAATGAGTTGCTTGTCATTAGGGAACTTTTATTGTCAAATGAGTTGCTTGTTATTAGGGAAATTTTGTTATGCAGGGATGCCGAGATATCAAGTCAGCCAAGTCTAAAACGATGGGCCCGGGGTTCAGAGGGGCCAAGCCTCAAGGATTTTTTTAGAATTGTAGAAAATGAAACAACAATGAACAATTAAGCTTGGTCAGAACAATTAAGCCCCTTCAACTCCTGAACACCCTATCAAACCAAAAACTGACAACTATCTTCCCAATCGTTGTGATTGCCCTTAGAATGTTTTGCACATTTCCTGTTATGGTCCCAGAAGTTGAAAGGTCTATCAGTTAGTTGAACAAAGCATTGCTGTGCAAATATGAGATAGACTCAGAGGGTATTTCTACTGTTCCACACCCTTACAGCCCGGACCTTATTTGGTCTGACTTATTTCATTTCCTTACAATTAAGAAAGATTTGAGAGGCAAAACGTTTGGAACAAACCAAGATGTTATTAAAACTGTGAAGGCCGTCTGTAAACAACTTTCAAGTCAAATCTTGGATTTTGTACTCGATGGTTGGGTAACCTGATGGAAAGTGCATACAAATGTAGAGAGCCTTTTTTTTAAAAAAAAGAACAAGAAAACTTGTTGATGAAAACAAATGTTTCTGTGAAATTACATGTCTAATTATTTTTGATGAGCTATCGTGCATTAAATACTTAAGATGAATAAAAAATTATTTATTTTGATGAAGATTAAGCTATTAAAAGTAATGATTTGAAAAGTTATTGTGAATTTTTTTACTGTTTGCTAAAAAAACACACTCAATCCTCTTGTTGTTTAGATAGATTTATGATATAGCAATCATTTTCAGCACTTTTTATGCTAACAAATTTTACCATACATCCAAATAAATAGTTACCATCAGATTAAATCTTTAATGGTGAGAAAGTACACAGATAGGTATTACAGTATTATTTCCTAAATTTAACTCACAAAAATCTTCGCCAAGACCTTCGCAGAGAAATTTATTCTGATAAAACTCGATACAAGAGATAACTAGTCCTAGATCTGTCCACTATTTCTGAAAATAATCATACTAACCAGACATACTTTATTTTATAAATTTGAAGTAGAGATGTTTATTGTTTCAAATAATTTACATTGTAGAATATGTCTAAACATAGATAAAGGTACCTGATGGATCCTCAAAAGAATCATATTTGGCACGAACTTCAGCTTCATTTCGAGGATTGACTACACCAATAGGACGAGAAAGATCTCGGAAAGTTGCAGGATTAGTTAGATCTAGTTCTTCAGATGTATAGTCAGCAATAATCCATGGGAACACAGGGTATTGAGACAAGTCATTGTATGTACGTCCAGCAATTGTATTTAACTGAATAACATACAACAGTATGTTACATTTTCCACCCTTCCTTAGAAAATAATACATTATAATTTACAAAATGGTTTTAATTCTTACCGCTTCTATTAATTTTGCTACACCCATAACTTGTACAGGTTCGCCTAAAATCTAACACTCGTGTCTTAGCGAATAGTACACATACTAAGAGTACTAATATTTAAATAATTTTAGTAATATGGTCATGCTAAGATTCTGAAATTTGATATTCATGTTTAAAATATAAATTTTTATGTGTTACAAAACATATTATTTAAATCAATCAAATACTAGTTGTTAACAGCTAAACTTTAATAAATGTACGTTTTTTTTGTAGCTAATTGGTTCCAAAATATATATTCTAAATATTTTATTATTTCATAGTAGAATACTATACGTTCCATGTTTCTCTAAGACATTAAATAAAGCAACTAACCTTTCAGAAAATCTATTTATGGTTATTTATTGAAGTTAGGAGTTCTTCACTCAATAAATTATTACGTAAAATTACATTTTCATCATCCTTATTGACCAAACTTTCACTGTTGCCACATGTTAGAATCACTTCCATTGGGCATAAGTATAAACAAATATAAATTTTTATGTGATACAAAATATATTATTTAAATCAATCAAATACTAGTTGTTAACAGCTGAAGTTAAAAAAATTACAATTTTTGTTTTTCGGTAGCAAACTGATTCCAAAATATTTATTCTAAATATTTTATTATTCCATAGTAGAATACAATACATGTTTCTTTAAGCAATTAAATAAAGCAACTTAACTTTCAGACAAAATCTATTTATGGTTCTTTGTTGAAGTTAGGAGTTCTCCTCTCAATGATTTATTATGTAAAATTAGGTTTTCATCATCCATATAAACCAAACTTTCACTATCGCCACATGTTAGAATCACCATGTTATACCATTGGCAAAAGTATAAACAATCTTTTTTAAAGCCCTAAACAAGGAAATATTACATATAAATTTAAAGAAGGGATTTTTGTTATACTATATCTGTAGGCTTTGCTACACAAAGAAAAATGAAAGTAAAAGACTAAATTTTAATGAGACTGTTGGATAGAAATTATCAACATTATCTTTATACCTGAATAACAGACAGGAAAGAAGCAAGTGCAAAATAATTAGCATATGAACTCATTTTGGTTTAAGTCATACATTTTACACAATCTAGAAGTCCTTTAAAAATAAAACAAACTAAACTGATAAAATTAAACATTTAACAAATCTGAAATGATTAAAACAGTAAGTAAAATATAGCATTTTAAAGCCACATGTTGATTACACTCTTAAACAAATCTGGAAGTAACTTTTTATTTTTACCTGCATCAAATATTCAAAATTTGTAATTTCATGATTGACCCATTTTTGAGTTAACCCAGATGATCGCAAGAGCTCTGCTGGTGATCTGCTGCTGTGGTAGGACAGATTAGGCGGTCTCAGGCCTAGAATTCGACTTACTACTCGGTTTCTTGTCTAAACAACATCCATTTAAATTATAATGAAACATCTAATAAATACACAAAGAAATGCATTATTAATACAAAAATATACACTAATTGCCTTAACTAACACAAAACCCAAAAATTTGGGTTTATTCATTTTAAGAAGTTGTACACATTATGTGAACAACTTGACAAATTGACTTAAAACATCTTGATAAAGGTCTAACATTATTTTAAATACGATAACATATTTTACACAATTTTTTTATTATAGTTTATTTTTAATCTATTGTAAAGAACAATTTATGATGATTTAAAACTATTATTTAAACACATGTTTAATTCAACTTTAAAAATGAAGTAATTAGTTGTTTTACTATCTTCAAAAAATTACTTTTATTTATTATTTTCAATTATTTTAAATTACTGTTTGAATTATTTTACTAATACAGTATGTATAACCAATTAAGCTTATAATAATGAAGGCCAAAAACTGAAGAAAGCAAAGAATTACTAGTATTACTTTCATACACAGTACCCAGAAAAGCAGATCATTATGAAAATAAATTATAATTATAATAATTTTTATAATATTATTAGATTTTGGTTCACTAGTTGAAAGTATCTAACTATAAACACTTAATATTTAAAAATTAGATTCAATACTTAACATAATTTTATAAATAAATGTCAATGAAATTAAAATTATTTCTGTAATATCAGTCGTTCTAATACAATTACAATAGTATAAAAAATAATTATACTCTCTGTAGTCAAACTTTACCTTTGTTGTAAAATTTAGGAAGTAGTTGGTTTGATCTACAAAAAAGAATTCAAGAGCACTTCTTCTCAGATTGTACCTGCGTAAGTAAATCTCTCGTAATCTTGATAAAGGCCACTAGAAATGAAAAAAAACTTTTAGAAAGCAAATGCTAGAAGTACAGTAAAATGATCTATCAAAATGATCACTAATGATGCAAATTGATAAAGAAATGAAGAGTTGTAATACTCTCTTAACCATTAAACATGTGATTTCACATTCGAAGTGAGAATGTATTAAAAGTTTTTTGAGTAAATTATAGACTGGCTGTCAATATAGTTCACTTTAGTATGCCTAGTTATCTTATATGTAATAGCACTAAGTGATCTCAACATTTTGTATTTACTGCATCAGTAAATATTCAGTATTTATGTAGCTGTAAATACAAACATATTTCACAGTTCTTACAGAATGTGCTTGTAATAAAGATTTAGACAAATTAATATTATAATATAATATAGTATGTAATAGTAAATTTAAACAAATTTCTTTGAAATGTTTCTCGGGTACATTACTGTACATTTAATTTATACAATTTGTGTATTTTAGGCTTAACCTACAAATATCTGGAGTTACAACTTACATATTTTTTTAAATAGTGTAACTTAATATTATTGTAATGAACATAGTAGTTCATTAATGCATTATTTAATATTACTGGGCTAGAAGTCAATAGCAGGGAAATGCGATTACTACTAGGCTATACTGTCATCCGTAAAATAAAAATATTTTTTGAAGGTCTGTCTAAGAAGGTGGAATAGATTTGCTGGTTTCAATTAATTTTGTCATACACTGATTTCAATGTATCACAAAGATATGCCCATTTATAACTAAAGAACATCATGAATTCATTAATTGTTTTCCACTAATATTTTTGTTTCAAGATCCTTTTAAAATCTTTGCACTACACTGAAACCTTTTTTTATCATTGGTACTACTATCTCAAAAATATTGCATACATATATAAAGTAAAATGTATATAATGGCTCAAATGTTTTCCTTGTATATTTTGTTGTTGTATTACTAATAACATGCTTAGCTTTCTGAATGATATGACAATTCTTGTGTTCAAATCGTCTACCAGTAAGAACTCAGTCCTGCAACCACAAACTACTAAATTCTTCCAAGAAACAAAGTTACAGAAAAGTCACAAAGGTGTTAAATATTTAAATGAATTACATAAGTAACAAATTATACCTTAAAATCTTGCCTCTCAACATCTTCTTTGACAGGACTCAAATCAAAGAAGTAGACGTGCGTGGTTGTTACTTCGAGGCGTCCCTTCACTGCACTCATTAAGATTACAAGATCACATTCTTGAGAAACAACTAGTTTTTCTTTGCCACCTTCTAGTTCACCATCAACCCTAAATAAATTCAAAAGATAAATATAAAGATGTACAATTTATTTAAAGAGATAACTTGACTTAAGGGGTGACATACTTTTTTACTTTCGATTATTTCTCTTGAAAATGTTTTTTTTATAAGAGTTCAAGTTTTTAAGCTTTTAATATAAATAAATTTGGTGGTCCAATACTGAACAATGCACATTATTACTAAAGCAATTTATGGAAAACCCCCTTAGATTCTAATTGCGAAACTTACAGAGAGAAATGATTTTGATTCTCAGTAATATGCAAATCTAAATGTTTGCTAACAATATCTTATTTAGTTATTTTAGTTAAATTACGTTTTTAATTGCTGTACTTTAAAGGTCACTCTCATGTTGAATGTAGAGTAACATGAACCAATATCTCCTTAAAAATAAATATGCCTCCAAGTTTCATAAATATTTTTTAATTCATTTTAGGTATTTTTTTATTATAAGTTTCTGGTAATATAAGTACAGTACTTTACAGCATTTATAATTAGTTGGTGTTATATTAAAAATACCATGTCTAGTAAAGTTCTTAGTATCCGATTACTAATAAAACAGTTAACAAATTACTCTGGTTCTCCCATTGATCTGAGATCTTCTTCAGGAATGTAGTCAGCATCCTCAGTGTCTCCTTGGACCACAGCAGATGAGATATTTAGTGATAAAGGCACTTCTTCTGATCTAATTCTACTCAGCCAACCTGTTACACAGAAAGAAATAATGGTAAAAGTAACAGTGGTTTCAGAACAACAATAACCAGTGTTTCTGGTATACTCAACATTTTAATTTATTTATTGGCTAATATTGTGTGTTTGTAGATTTGAAATTCAAATTTTAAATATAATTTGTGCGTATTTAAATGAAATGCACAGCTCACAATTGTTGAATATTTTTTTTCTCTATAGATAGATAAAGCTACCTAAGAAAGAAATTGTTACTAAGGAAATGTGTACTGTTATAAACCGAGTTTTGAGTAAAAAATTAGAAACCATTTGAGATACCATACAACTTTACACTTCAAATACTCTGGAGAAGATTAAATCATAGACAATTAACTATGTTGGTTGGGTTCGTTTAGTTTAGTTAAGCATGCATGTAGGCTGTCTCTACTCTACATCTATGCTCCAATACAAATCACAAATGCATACAAAAATAAAAAAGCAAAGTGGTTTTATGTACTGTGATGGCTAAAAGTTTTCTTAACAACATTATTCTTATAAGAAGTAAGAAAGAAATGTATAGTTGGGAAAATTAAAAACATATAAAAGAAATTATATTTAAGCACCTTTTTTACTTTTTTTTCTTTGATTACTGTAGCTATTTTTGTTATAAACACTCTCCACAATTAATTGTTGAAAGAACTGTACTCAGAAGTGTCCAATGTGGTCCTATAGTTTTAATTTGAGTCCTAATTAAAATTATTTGTTATAAACATTTACATATTTATTCTGTTTGATTCTTGGTGTTGATCCATGAATCTCATTTTATCACTTTCAGAATGAAAACAACTTTTTACTTTCTCACTATACTATAGTATAGAGAAAGTATAGTGATCGCAAAAAAAATCGATGTTGAGATTTTTGTGGAAATATCCGTTTTGGGACCCCCTGAGTCCAAAAAAGTGGTTTTAACAAAATTTCTGTCTGTATGTCTGTATGTCTGTCTGTATGTCTGTATGTCTGTATGACTGTATGTATACAAAGCTAGAGAGAAAACTATTCGATCGATTTCAACCAAATTTGCACCAGACATGTCCAGTACGCACGAACAAGGACATAGATGCACGAAAAAGGATTTTGAACAATTTTGAAAAACAACCCCCATTTTGGCTAAAAACCCCCAAAAAATCAGTTATTATTTTTTTATAAAAAAACGGCTCTAACGATTTTGATAAAATTTGGCTTATTTGTAGCCTTTAATGTGCCCTACCATATACAAAAACCCGCATCTTTCTAAAAATTCTCGTTTAGCTAATAATAACAATAATAACAAATTTTTGGGGTTTTTTTGGCCATAAAGGGGGTTGTTTTTCAAAATTTTTCAAAACCTTTTTACTTGCATCTATAAAGACCTAATTGACGTGTTTGGTGCAAATTTGTTCGAAATCGATCGAATAGTTTTCTCTCTAGCTAATAATAATAATATTTATTAGTTAATCGCCTACTTTAATAAAAGTATACAAAGCTAGAGAGAAAACTATTCGATCGATTTCAACCAAATTTGCACCAGACATGTCCAGTACGCCTGTATAGATGCACGAAAAAGGGTTTTGAACAATTTTGAAAAACAACCCCCTTTTTGGTCAAAAAACCCCCCAAAAATCAATTATTATTTTTTTATTAAAAAACGGCTCTAACGATTTTGATAAAATTTGGCTTATTTGGGCTTATTTGTAGCCTTTAATGTGCCCTACCATATACAGAAACCCGCATCTTTCTAAAAATTCTCGTTTAGCTAATAATAATAATAATAACTGTTTTTTGGGGGTTTTTTGGCCATAAAGCGGGTTGTTTTAAAAAAAATTTCAAAACCATTTTACGTGCATCTATGAAGATCTAATTGACGTGTTTGGTGCAAATTTGTTCGAAATCGATCGAATAGTTTTCTCTCTAGATAATAATAATATTTATTAGTTAATCTCCAACTTTAATAAAAAAACTCTCCTACCCCACCCTACAAGTCACAGTGAATCTGTTTAGTAATTTAAATGTATTTGTGAGAAAGTATGTGCCAGTTCCTGGTACCGTTTATATCATCAAGCATCATGCTATCTCAAAATTATGTAATTTGTAGTTTAGAAGATGTTAGAATGTTTATACTTTGGGGGCATGGATTCATTTATGTAAGGATTAAATTACAAATTATACTTAACATAATTTTCACACATTGTTTCAAACATGGAAATTCAAACCAAATTGGTTAAATATGTAAACCACTTTTGGGAGGAATGAGTTTGAATATAGTGTCAATTTAGGCTACTCATATTAATACATCATAGCTAAACAAAGTTTAAAATACTGAACAATATTATTGTTTTAAATTATTGGAAATCAGTTTAGTTAAAAGTTGATGAAGGAAATAGAAGTGGTTGTAGGATTGACTACTGAAATAACTTTTTTGCCATAAGTTTTTAGTTAAAGAAGCAAAGACAAATACATACCAACACTATTTTTCTTGGCTGCATGGAAAAAATCAAACATTATGTACTGCACAAAATAATTAATTATTACATTTACATATTGAACACTTTTCTCTTAAAAAAGGTGGTTAAACCTAGGCCAATAATCATTTTAAGCATATGTTTTTGGCCTTGCAAAGAGAACAAGCTGGGTAGAGAAACTATCAATTATTTTGAATACAACTGTTTTATCACTTACGTTATGTGTTTGTCCTTAACACAATCTGTTTGATTCTAGTTGTCTTTCTCTTTTCTAGGATTTTCTTCATTATGTGCATATCAAGTAATACTTACTCATTACAATCTTAAGCCCATGAGCTTTTCTGTTCTATGGCTTATAATAATTTTGTTTGTAGTTATAATATTTGACCAAGGAAAATTAAATGAAGACAGAGCACCAACATATCAACTTAAATTTTTCTAGTCAGAACCCTGTACTGGTAGGATTAGACTGGGGGGTAAACATTGTAAAAGTGTCTGTATGAAGAATGAGTATTCAACAAGTATAAATAAAAAGAAAGTGTACATTATAAAAGGTCTTAACATGGCCAAACACAGGTAAATAGATAATTTAATTCCAGAGTAAACGGTTTGGTGCACATCCTTGAATCCATGAACCTGACTTAATTATAAAATATGGACATTATAAAAGTGCTATACTACTATTTAATTATTTATTTTTGTTTATAGAAGTCTTTAGTTTATGTCAATTAGACTAATAAAGGCAGAAGTGGAACAACACATAGAAATAGCCGATGTCAATAGATATATTCAACTATGGAACTCTAGTTTATGATGTCATGCTCCTGTTTGAAGAGGTAAACGCTTATTAATATAGTAAGTTTTATTTGTTCATAATTTTTCCTGTTGTTTAACGTTTTTATGCCAGTTAAACTAATTAAGATGAGGGAGCAGAGTATATCGTAGATAAATCCATCGCTAGTAATTAGGTTGGAACTTGTACAACTTGTGTTGGAAGTTCCAACTGTAGCAGACTGGAAGGTTTTAGCCTCTCAGCCACTCTGTTTTTCATAAATTTGAAAAAAATCATTCACACTTGTTTTATATTAAATATAAAAGTGTGTTAATTTCTTTTAACAAATTTTTAGAAGTCTTTTTTAAGTTTGCGAACTAAGTTTAAACAAATTTTAATTTTCTTGAAGTAATTAGTTATAAAATTCCTTTTGTTAGTATTTATTGGTTAATTCACATATCTAAATAGTTATCTGATCAAAATTTAGAAAGAATTAATCAGTGATTGTATCATTTACTTAAATAATATTTTTATAATAAAAACATATTGATTATTATAAAAATAATGTCTGTGACATTGATTACAGCCAGCAATTAGTATTTCGTAAAATCTTTAAATTCAGCATGGTGATGCTGTTTTGGCGGTTGAAATCAAGCGTAAACAATGTTAACACATTCTTTTGAGGTATAGGTATAGTTTCTGTAAAATTGGCAATTGAAAGTAGTATAAACAAAAGCTTTAAATAATGTATTTACATAGGCCTACCTGTGTTATCACGTAGATTACTGGCATCTGTGTGTGGGCTAAAGTGAAGATTGGGACACAACTTGAGGCGCATGCGTGAAAAGTTCTCATGGTGAGACAGTCGCCAGTGTCGATTATCTTCAACACTGAAACAGAAACAAATACAAGCACATTAAATAATATAAAAATGAGTTGTAATAAGTTACACACACTGTATAATCATGTATTATAAGTTTAAAGCAATCAGCTCTTTTTTTTAGCAAATTTGTATCCTTCCACTGAACGATTTTAATAATATTACAAAAATGAAGGTTTAAATTCGTAGCAAGTCATTAGATTAACAGAAGAGGCAACTATTAGAAAGCCATAAATTGTAAAAGTTGTGTATTTATTTGTGCTACAAATTTAATGAAGGTTTCATTTTAATACTGCTAAAATATTAAAGTTTCAAGAAAGCAAAATAAAAAAAAAGGTTGGATGCTGTTATAAAAACACAGACAAGTTATTTTGTTATTTTTTAAACAAATTAAAATTTACTTTTAATAAATATTTTCAAATTTTAATGGTTTTATAGGTTAGTATTAAGACAAATATTTTTGAGAATAGCACGCTTTAGAGAAAAAAACTTTAAACAAATTATGTAAAAATGTTTTTACTAAAACGCAGTTATTATGCTTTATATTATAGGCATAAGCATGATTTGTTTATTTAGCACAGGCAATAATAACTGGATCGCCTATAAATAAGGCGTCGTTTATGCCGTGGTTTCCTAATAGATGCGCTGCGGCTTTCGTGTAGGCCGGAAACGCAGCAGCCCTTCATTGGTTTCCTAGACTGCGTAGATTACACACTCATTCGTGCGTAAAAACATTAGTTCAGAGATTATTAGCGGAGATGTTTGATAAGCAGCGTAGCTCACACCGACTGCTTCGAAACCAGTCAGTCAAATACGTAGCTATTGCTAAGCACGTATTAGATACGCGCGCATTTGATACGCGCAGCCTAGGAAATCGCACATACGATACGCCATAAGACAAGTGTGCTGCGTCTTAGATGCGCTTGCGCAGCGCATCTATACGCTTCTAGGAAACCGTAGCCTTATACAATCCGACTACAAGCGTATCAAGTGGAATATTGTTAGGCCTACTAACTGTTATGAGCATCACCTTGGCAACACATGATCTGGAATTTTGAAATTGCGTGGGTTATAAAATTAATATATAATTTAATTGTATTCGGAAAAGTGATTTATGTGCAAACTGGTTCATTGTAGCATGTGCAGATAAACAGATGGCGATGTGCGCAGCTAGTTAATCGAACAATAACAGGCCTATTAATGTACTAAAAATGTACAGTATTTGGAATACAATATAATATAAGCAAAACAAATGTCCAGACAATACACCAAATAGGCAATTACAGTCATCCTATAATAATTATTCTATCAACAGTTATTGCCTCGGTTAAAAATTTATAACGCGTTATATGCATTCCACACCCACCCTTGAAACGACCGCTATTTTCAAATTGATTTAGTTTTAAATTTACCCTAAAATGTGTTGTAGTTTTGACAGGTAATTATAATAAAAACTATGAAAACAAATACATCACAGGCCTATCCTTGGAAGTTGCCTTTGATACAAGTTTATCAACAAGAAAGTTTGTTTCGTATGTTTTAAATAATTAATATCAAAATATAATTTCAAATAAATCAAAAAGTGTTAAAAAATGTTTGTAGAAAAGCTAAAAAATGAGTTCTGGCACTTCAATAATAGTAAGAATATTACTATTATGAGGAACTTATACAATGTTTATCGATAAAATGTTATTTGACACTACATAGGAAATTTTTAGTTTTAGCAAAATCTAACGTTTTAGTTTTTGTCTATTTTCGATATTTTAGAATCGGAAAACATATATGTTCAAAATTTGTTTAAACAGCAACATCTATTGGACAACAAAAAACATACAAAATATTTAACAAAAGTGTGAGCGCCATTAAATATGTTTATTGACTATAATAACAACAGTAATCAGTTGTTTGCTATAATATTACCATTAACACCTGATTTCAAACTTTGAAACAATTATTTGCATTTCTAACTTTTAGGCAGCTGATTTCAAAATTTGAAACAATTATTTTTTCATCACTCCGTACCGAAAGTAGCTACTTTCGATGTCAGCTGGTAGCAACGAAAACGATCGTTTCCCAAGCTCTAATTTAGAGCAAGGGAAAAACGATCAGCTGATTTTCCCTTGCTCTAAATTTGTTTTCCCTTGCTCTCAATTAGTTTTCCATTTGCCCGCTACGCGCTCTGACGTCGTTTTGCCGTTTATTCTTACAATTTATATCAGCTGTTCTTATTGTTCAACAATGTAAACCGAAAACAGGAATAGGTATAAATGAGTTTTGCTGTGTTGTTATTATAGCGCATTTTACTGAGGTTTCTTCTTCAGCATTGTGTGTATTTTTGCGTCGTGATGAAAAGTACCGTTCATAACTTGTACCGAAAGTGATTTTCCGGCACTTGCTCCAATTATTCCCGTACTCGGCTTCGCCTCGTACGTGAAACTTGGGCGCGCACCGGAAAGTGCCACTTTCGGTACTAGTAATGAAATATACTATTGTTTAATGGTGAATCCACACTGCATCGAACAAAACAGCCCGAGTCAGTTTGAAACTGACTCAGACTGTTTGACGCAAACTACGGGGACGGAATTAGCACGGTAGTAGAGGAAACACGTTCACACTGGCACGGTCAAACGTTTTGTTTGCCTCCAGGGGTCTGCTCCAGTAAACGAGAAAGCAACCGGAAACGAAAGCTCTTCTCACTATGTCCCTATCTAAACAGTGCAATTTCTTGCAGCTGAACACTTTGACATTGCCTCATTTCAAACCATTTTATAAGTCTATCTTTTGTAATTATTGAGTGTTGAAAAAAAATTGAATATTCTTTATAAAATTTCGGATCCGGCTTGCAAATTATTTTTCATTATTAATTTTGTATTGCGTTAGGAAAAAAATTCAAAACTTTGTATTTACAAAACGTCAATTACATAACAAATCAAAAGCATTTAAAAAAACTAAATTGCAACACGGATGCGTATTGTGACTATGCTTAAAATGAGACCTTGCAAACAATTTTATGATAAAAAATAAACGAAATAAATGGTTTGAAATTTAACATTGCTCTTATGGGATAAAAATCCAAGATGGCCCCCTTAACACCTGATTTAAAAATTTAAAGCAAGTATTTTTGTATTTCAAGCATTTAGGTTAGGGTTTTAAAGTGTAGCCCTGGCCTTTCTGGTTCTTTTAACCATTATTATAACTGCTGATATAAAATACAAGAAATAATTTAATTTGAACATTTAACTTAACATTATTTACCATCTTAGTTTTGAGGTTATTATTAATCCTACACCTTTATTATAAATAAAACATGACATATGTTTTTAGAAGGTTTCATTGGGGGTTGGCGTGAGGAGCACGCAGGGGTCTACCCTAGTAGGTAATAAATAATTGTATTATTTGCCCATTTTTTATGGGCTTTCAAAAATTGAATTAATATCATTGCAAATAAATTATTGTTACCAATGTTCATACTTTTATATTTATATATACTATACTGTATGGATT
Source organism: Philaenus spumarius (assembly GCA_018207615.1). Taxonomy (NCBI): domain Eukaryota; kingdom Metazoa; phylum Arthropoda; class Insecta; order Hemiptera; family Aphrophoridae; genus Philaenus; species Philaenus spumarius. The sequence goes on along the minus strand of JAGFPH010003420.1, from coordinate 15,901 downwards.
GTATGAGTGAGAACTTTGGAAAATATCAAATCTATCCGCCAGTGTTAAAGTATGACACTTTTTTTGTATTTAGTTTTAAACCTTATAGATTATATTATTGAAAACCTTCGTAAAATGTTGTTAGCTAATCGTTAAAAAAAGAAGAGAAGATATTCTAAAAGTAATCTGTTCTCATTATTTATTCGAACTATTTCCATTTTTTTTTAAATGTGACTGATGATACCAATTTTTTTCCATTAAAAATTCAAATGTGATAAGTTTATTTACTAATGTTTTTATTGTCAAATTTTTAATTAGTTAAACCATGTTTATTCTATTATTGCTCATTTTCGGAAATTGTTCCTATCTTTTTTATTATGTAGGTAAGTTCCAAACATAGTAGGCAAGAGTAATCACGAACAAGAGTGCAACTGTAAATTAAGAAAACAAATTAATAACTAAATGATGTTTAAATATTTGGAGTGCATACTTGCTGTTTATAAGACGTCATCTCATTACTTCTTTTTAAGTAAAGTAAAACAAACAAAAAACAAAACAAATTAATACATTTTCTATATTAATTTGTTATAAATAAAAGATGTTTTGTATAATAATGGCAGCCACATTGAATCAGCCATTTTAATTTTCTCATTTTAAAATGATTGTTTATGATTTCTCCAGTTAATTTTTAATTATATAAGTTAAACATCTGTCTTTTCCCTTTTTTCCTGCTTTTTAAAAAAATGTCTAAAACATTTTGACCAAATGGCGGCCATATTGGATTAGCCATTTTGAATTTTAAATTTTTGACTTAATTCGGATTTAGCTCCCTCAAAAACCTGTTTGTCTACAATTTGATTAAAAAATATAAACAATTCGCTGAGATTTTTAAATTTGTTAAAAAAAATATTTTTGTTAAATAAATAATTTATAAGCAAATTCCAACCAATGTCTTTTGGAGAACTTTTTGTCTGAGACCATTTATAATCTAAATCAAAAGAGTTTGTTAAATACAAGCTATACCTACTTTTTTCCAAATGATTCATGCTTTTGTGCTATAATGATTCCCCTAATGTCTCAAACTCTAGAAGGTGGTTGACGACTATGTATTTATTTATATAAGCATCTAATGATGTTTTAAAGTAGTTTGTTTTTGCCACAAAATACTGAAACACTCCAGTGTAAGTAAAGTTTGCGATATTCCTCATTTTGTAAATAGTGCTATAAATTACTTTGATGGCAACATTTTTTGTTCTCATCCGATCACCTCCCTTGTTGATGATCGATATAAGTTACAACTGGTAAAAAAGATTTGTTATTTTTTCAAAATACGATGCCATGATTTAGCCCGGACTCAATCCATGGATCAAAATAAAGTATCAATGGGCCTAAGACAGAAATGAAATAAGTTAATTTTAAAAGTCCCGATGATGACCGAATGGTCGAAATTGCAATAGACTAAGGTAAGATTGACCTAATCTGTATCAGTTGACCTACAATATTCTTTATCTATATCACTGATTCGTGAGCTAAAGATGAACTCAAAAAAGTTAATTTTGTTTAATAACACGTAAGATGCCTATGAACAACTGTTTAATCTTATATTATAATAAAATATCATTTCAAATTACGTTTTAAATTCATTTCGAATGTTAACCTCTTCCCTGTGTCATTTTACATGTTATATGTTGGTTCCACTTGTGATTCAGTTTATTAATTAAAAACAGCGGCAATAAAACAAATATCTATTTCCAAAATAAAAGCACGAGTAGCTACCATATACCACTTTCTGCCTGTAAAATAATAATAAGTCATACTTCAACTTGTTAATACAATCAAATTCGTGTTATATAACAAAACGTCGCGTCAGTTCACTGAAGTTGTGAAGACTGAACCGAGAAGTGCGACGCGAATTGGTTGAGCTTGGGAAACGTTGTTACCATCTCTACAGAACAAATACCCCATTTTATAAAAAAATTTTAGGGATAAAAATTGTTGATTAACTAATTATCTACAACTTTTCCGCTGGAAGTTTCATTTAACCCAAAAACTAAAAAAGTTTACGCTTAGTGACTTTTTCGTGTCACACTTTTAAAGCACTAAATATTTTTCATTACTACAAATCAAATAAATTACCATACTACAAGAAGTTTATACTGTTAGATTCCGTAGTTCGTGCAGATAAATAATATATACATTTTATTCTAATTACATGAATCTGGTGAGGCACAAAAGCGTGTAAACGACAGGGCGCACAATGCTGAAATCTACTAAGCGGCCATGAATAACTACCAAGGAGTGGGGGTAAAGACCGTTTTCTTGAACACAGCCCGAGCGTAACAATAACAAATTATTATCACTATAAATGTATTAATTTATAATCATACTGTAGGATGTTTTATTATGTACAAGTGGGAAAAAGCAAAACCGAATGAAAACATTCTAAAAATTCCAAAGCCTACATTCCTTGTTTCTTGGAACGACTACTAATACCGAACTATAAATAGCCCTTGACTACGAAAGTTACATTGGCTTTAAGTGAAACATCCGACGGAATCTAAAAAGTTCTTTGCTTATTAACTTGTGACAGGCCTTTCGGTTTCCGTACGTTTCAGTGGCTTGTAATAGGCTCAAGTGATTATAAGATGCGTTCATAACGTTGTTCATTGTGAGCATCAACTTTACAAATGAATGTTTGTAATGCATTTCACATCTTTTGGTTCCGGAGTTCCATCGAGATAAACCGCTGTTCAAAGACTTTAAAATGCCCGTCCTTAGAGGTCTGACGTCAGGTAATTTATTCTTGGTACTAAAATAATTTACAACTTAAATAATAAGCTAACACCTGTTATTATATAAGGCATTGTATGAACGTACACCCTCAAACACTCAATAAGGCAATTACTAATTACTGCACAAGCCTGTTCCAACCCACCTGTCCGATAACTGCGCTGTGGCACAACAGTTCAAGATTAATTATTTCTTACATATCCAGGCCAGTTTCAAATAAATTATGCAATTCACTCTACTTTAACAAATTATAATTGGAGTGTGCCTTGTCCGCGCTTATACACAATTCTTTAAGAGGGTTAAGTACTTTCCGTCTGACATTATAGGCCTATGTATCACGATCGAAGGCACAGCCTTAAATTTGGTGAAACTGCCATTTATAGAAGAAAAGCTTTTTTTAATTTAATCATATTATTTGGAATTTTATACTTCTATTATTGTAAAACCAACGTTAATTTCTTAAGGTTTCCTTTGTCGAAACAAGTTAATGTGTTAAGTTAAGCTAACACAAGCCCAAACCCTAGTTTAAAATAGTTCAAATAAGTCTAAATAATTCATATTGGTCCAGGGTAGGCCTAACCTAAAATTTTGATGACTTATTGATAATGGTTACCGGGTACGTTAAGTCTATATTCCGCCTATTGTATTCGGTTGCTATGATAATAATATTTCAAATGACCACAAGAAGAATTATTTAAACATTTTAAACATTTTTTAACACGATTTTAATTGTTATTTTTAATTTTGATAAAGAATCTCGATGTTGTATACAGTTTCGTAAAACACTAAAGTTGTTTCAATAAGAAAATTGACAACCTATCTTCACTTTCGTCCTACAATGAAGCTAATAAAATCACGTTGAAGTACAAAACAATTTAAAACTTATAAATTGAAAGTTAATATAAACTAGTAAGCCCTCGTGAAAAATCACAGGCTGGTTAATTAGATACACATCAGAAATACATCATTTAAAAAACAAACTATTTAAAAGCAATATTAAGGCCTACTTATCTAGGCCTATCTAACTATGCTGACGGGAATTTTTAACTCGGTAAATGTGTACAATAATAAGGCTTATAAAATTTGTATTTACATACGTTATTATAGTATTAAAGAAAGATAACAATACTATACTTTAATTGCTTTTTATTTCATATTGATAGATCAAATGATTTAGAAGTTATTAATATTATAGCGAAGAAATTAATAATCGAATATGTTTATATGTTATTTCGAAGATGTACCTATGTAAAACTCTTCTTTAATTTTTTATAAACAAACTAGCTGAATACCCTTGCTTCGCCGCGGGAAATATTTTGTATCACTATTTTACATAACTGTAATATTTCTCTCTCATTTTCTTTCATTATTTATTGTTCACTGGCTGTCCGTCAATCGTCTTCGTCACGGTATGTGGGCTAAATAAATAAAATCAATTAAAAATAAAGAATTCAGAGTGAAGAGCGCCTTTTTCTACCGCTAAATCTACAGACTGGTAAATCACAGTCTTAGCTGGATGTTGCAGATCACTCAGATACGTCTTTAAGGGTCTGCTCCAGTAAACGAGAAAGCAACCGGAAACGCAATCGCCTCTCACTATATCCCTATCTAAACAGTACAATTTCTTGCGCTGACATTGCCTCATTTCAAACCATTTTATAAGTCTACCTTTTGTAATTGAATGTTGGAAAAAAACTGAATATTCTTTATAAAATTTCGGATCCGGCTTGCAAATTATTTTTCGTTATACATTTTTTATTGTGTTAGGAAAAAA